>JAXGGA010003242.1:0-105879 GCA_038373865.1 Uloborus plumipes | reverse complement strand
AACTATTACAAAATGCTTTTTACAGTTTCTCACTGAAAAAATTGTAAAAACTATTTTATTGTAATTTTCTTATTTACTTTGAAACTGAATTTGAGAAATGAAATTTTCCTTTTTGAATAATTGTACAAATTAAGTGCTTTTTTGAAGTATTTATTTTTATTGTAGTTATTGCAAACATAATTTCTTAACAATACACCTTTCCCTTCGAATTTTTAATATACCACTAAAAAAACACCAAAAATCTTCAAATTAGTAAGTACCAAACTCTATATTTAACACATCTTATAGGTGTGATAAGATAGAAATTTCAAAAGTACTCCTTCGAACGCGCGTCTATGAACAAACTCATCAATCAGATTTTTTTTTTTTTTTTTCTTCATTGAAAAGATGCTTTTTTTTTATTTTTTGCATTTTTCATGTTAATACCCTTTAACCCTTTTAACATCTATTGTAACACAAATCAACAGAATCTAGAACATGAAATCAACTTTTATTGATTTTATAGATTTCACGAAAAATAGGTTTGGTAAAACCCTCCCCGAAACTAAGGTCTGGTTACGGCCCTGAATTTTAGTTATCTTTGGAGGCATTTAAATGGGGCGTAGAGAGCGGATGTTTCCCTCCCCCTCAAAACGTTTCCGGAATTAAAGGCTTAATAACGTCATTTTAAGCTCTTTAATCTCGCCAAGAGAGTAATTTCGCAACAAGCTTGAATTTTCCACCTATTCAGAAGTTTCACCTTGGGTATGTGCCCCGTAATTACTAATAATATAAAGCTGTAGAGTTTGTTTGTTTGTTTGCTTGAACGCGCTAATCTCTGGAACTACTGGTTCGATTTGAAAAATTATTTTTGTGTTGAATAGTCCATTAATCCAGGAAGGCTTTAGGCTATAGGAGTTATTGTTATAACTAAAAATAATGTAAAAAATAATAAACTCTACGAAAAAAATTAGTTTCCTCTCTTCTCGAGAGATGGCACTCATAAAGAGTATTGCTAAGCTTTTGCAACTGTGGAGGCGCCCTCTACATTCAATGGTTGACAATCAAGCAGTTGCTCTTGTCTTTTAATGTGGATTAATTTCCACTCTTCTCGAGAGATGTCGTTCGTTAAAATTATTTTTTAGCAACTGTGTAGGGAACGCTGGTTGACAATTGCTGTAGCCTCGAGAGTCTTGCCTCTTGCCACCTGGCTCAGATCAGTGGTTGGAAAAACTACATTTATTTTGCAGCGAACTACAACTACAACTACTTTGTTATAAAAGTAGTTAACTACAACTACAACTACTTTTTTTTTAATGTAGCGACTACAAACTACTTTCTAATTGTAGTCGCTTCTTTCACTGCTTAAAAAAAAATAATAATAATAAATAAATAAAAAGCATGCACCGTTTGTCGATTGACCGAAAAAAAATCGAGAAGTGGTTTTAATAAATTAACTCATTTGAATATGGAATAGAACACTAGGAATTATCTTTGAATTTATTTCTTACTTTTCCTTTTTTTTTTTTTTTTTTTTTTTTTTTTTTTTTTTGCTAAAATTTGTCCGTTTTAGATTTTTTTTACAATTTTTACGAATATTCGCCACAAGAAAGAATTCAAAAGTTGAAAAATTGAAAGAATTCAACCTTCATTTTTTTCTCTTTCTTGTCATAGAATATTTAGGGACATGAAAATTATTTGAAGTAATAAACAAATTATGATGCCAAATAAACCAATGACACCAAACAGATAGAATGTATTTCGTCAAAATGATGTATCTAAGGGGATCAGCTCATGTATTTATGGTTCTAATTTCTCATTGCGTCCGCTGCTGTACTCGTGCAAGGTTCGCACCAGTCAGAGTCAATTAAACCTTTGTTCTCTCTCTCTCTTTTTTTTTTTAATTTTTCTCATTTATTTATTTATTTATTTAATTTAAAAGTAGTTTCCAGAAATCGCTAAAAACTACTATTTTTTTTGTATCGCGCTACTCACTACAAACTACTAAAAAATGTAGCTACTACAGTAGTTTCGCTATTTGTAGCGCGCTACTTCCGATCACTGGCTCAGATCACGAAATGGTTTTCGTGTTTTTCTTTGATAGTCAGGTATATAATTTGTTTTGCAGGATTTTTCTATTTCCTTTTGTCTTCCTTATTTCTGCATTGTTAGTATTTGTTCTTCATTTGTGCTTGTTCTTTGCAACTTTATTATTATAGTGTACCTCAGGTACTTAACTACGCACATAATTTAAAACCATAGTATATTTATATAGGGTATTGTTTTCTTATTCTTTTGACTTTTTTTTCTTATGTAATAGGTAGGTAAGTAGGTTTCAAATGAGTCAAACCTTCTTCTTCTTTTTTTTTAATGATTTAAGATAGTTACTAATCTAAGTAAATAATATGATTCGTCATATTTTTGTAACGTTTTTACTATTTTGTATCATTGGTACTAAACACATAATTTAATTGCATAGTATTTTTATATTGGGTAGTGTTTAATTATGCTTTTAACGTTTTTTTCCTTATGTAGCACGTATATACGTTGACTTCAAATGAGTCTAAGGGCCCTGCTCCACATTGACATAAAGCAGAAACGTAAAATGGATTAAATGATGCTCCTATGGAAAGTACCCGGATTTTCGGTTTCTGCCTTCGGTTTCGGTCGCGTTTTCTGCTGATGTGGAGCAGGCAGAGGCGTAGCTAGGGGGGCCAGCGCCCGTGGCGTACTTCGGAAATCGCGCCCCCCTCTGGTTCACGTTGATGGGAGGTCATGGGAGGTCACAGCAGTGACCTCCCAAAACAGTTCCTTATCCAGTAAATTTTGATTGATCGATTGAAAAAAAATTGAGACAACATTACAACTTTGATTTATTTTTTCTTTAAAAAATGTTTTTAATGATGTCCAATCTTAATTCTCATTAGATTGTATGGTATGAACGCTTACTCGTATTTTAATGTCTGGTACAAAATTGGAATTTTCCCTTTCCTAACAAATTTAATTCAGGGAGCCTCTCCCTCTCCCAATCATTTCACATAAAATCAATAAAACCAATAACACCTGCACTTCGTCGCTAAACTTTTTTTTTCTTCATACAGCTTTAATTCAAAATACAATTTGTTTCAAAACGATAGAAAAATATATACAATAAACATAATTTTCACATTTAAAATAAAAATCACAACTTTTGAACAATTCTAGTATAATTAGGAAAGCAAATCAAATATAATTAATCTGAAATTGGCTCAATAAATACGACCCATAATATACTGGAAAAATAAAAGTTCTACATATTTGATACTCTTAGAGTGCGGTTATTTTTACAAATAAGACTTTGCATGCTTTACATTACTTATTATTATGTGAATAAATAATTAACGTAGATAAAACTTCACTCCTATTTCATACATTACCTTTAGAAAGCTGTGCTTTTTTCTCTCTACAAACAGCGAAAATAAGCAGATACGCAAAACTTCACAATTCAAACTTTAGTAAAGATCTTTCTACTTTGGAAGTTTAACTATCATTTTTAAACTGTAAATGAGCTATTATCTTTTTTTTCCATTAAAAAAAAAAAAATATATATATATATATATATATATATATATATATATATATATATATATATATATATATATATATATATATATATATATATATATAAGTTAAAAATAATTCATTGACGAAGGAAAAAATGCTTAACATTTGTTGTTGTCTTAAATTTTATCAGCAACAACAGAAAAATTTAATCCATTTTTATAAGTGCTATTTTATCATTTTACCATATTTTTCACAAAATGGAAATTTAACTGACAGAGAGATCCATAAAGTTTCTTTACAAAGTTTTGCATGAACATAAAGCTTTAAAATTTTGATTTTGTGGAAACATAAAAAAAAAGAAACACGATCCTAAATTCTTACCTTTGTATTTAATCTGAAACTGTTAATTTGCTTCAAATTTATGTAAAACAATGCCTGTAATATTGAAAACATCTGCATTTTAACGTAAAATAACCATTTCTCAAGCCAAAAATATTAACTTTTAAAGGCATTTGAATAACTTCTCTTTTTTAGTTGAATTTGCTGCGCAATTCATTAAAATTCAGCTTTTCTAGCTTTGACTGATGCAAATTCATTTACCAATTCATCTAAGTTTAATTTTTCGACTTCCTCATGCTCGATTGAAATTATTGCAAGGTTTGACAAACGCTCTTGTCCCATTGAGCCTCGCAAATAATTTTTTATTAATTTGAGTTTACTAAAACTTCGTTCACAAGAAGCTACCGTAACAGGGAGGGTTAGATATATCCTAAGCGCAATTTGAATATTTGGATAAATGTCTCCCAGTGAGAACTCTTCTATTTTTTCTAGTAGATCCAGTGGGGTGGCTTTGTCAAGATCCAACAGCTCTTTCGCTTGTAATTTGAAAGTGTCAATTTCATATGAAAGTTCAACAGAGTCAATGTCATTGGAATACTTTACGCTAAAATCAGCAGCATATTGTTTAAGATCCGTCAAAGACTCGTTTTTTAAAGCTGGACCTGTCAAAAAATAGAAATCGTCAGATATTGTAGCCATTGCTTTATATCTCGTTGTGAGTTCCGATAAGATGCGGTCCAAAACTGCATTAACCTCTCTTTTAAACTCGTTGATAGGACTGAGAGAGCACGAATCTTCATCTTCAGCTCTTGCACCTGTGAGTTTTCTAATTGCTATTTTTCTTCTTTTTTCAGGCAAATGGGCACTAATGCCCATTTCTTTCGCAGTTTCTGTAGCAAATGACATTTCTCTCTCAATCCCTTCATCTCTTATTAGCTGAATGGTCTTCGAGAGTCCCTCTATCATTTTGCTTGCCGTACCGATCGAAACAGACTCTTTTTGCAGAGCTCTATTGATTTTGACGATAGACACGAGGATTCTTTCCCAAATTTCCAAAAGACAGAGAAATTTGTAATTGATTTGCGTTATTAATCCCTGAGCTCCTACTGTAGTTTCTAAATTCCACTTCTCTCGATCTGTCATTTCGTTCAGAACTGAATATATTTCTTTCACTCTTCTCTTTAAAGCGCTTACAGCTCTTCTTTTCGTAGACCATCTTGTTTGACAGTGTCCTTTTAGAGTGATGCCACTGTTACTCAGTGCAAGTTGCCACCTTCTTGTTGAGCCACTAAAAAAGTTAAACACGTTTTAAACAGTTCCAAAAAATCCAATCATCACAGGTGAAATCGCAGCAGCATGTGCACCTATCAAATTTAAACTGTGAGCTGCACGTGGCACATAGCGAGCTTGATCATTTTGTCGCAAAATCTGGGCTTGAACACCATTATATTTTCCCGCCATATTACTGCCGTTGTCGTATCCTTGCCCCGACAGTTGGCAATACTGAGACCATCCTCATTTAATTTTTGAAAGATATCACCGGAAAGACCTTCTCCCGTTTTCTCATTTGTGCTGATGAAGTCAATAAAACTTTCATTAATTTGACATGTTCCTCCTGATACATTAACAAACCGAATAATCTGACTCATCTGCTCAGTGCGAGCACTGTCTGGAGTGCAGTCAAATATTATAGAAAAGTATTTGGCAGACTTAACTTTTTCTAAGATTTGATGTTTAACTTTTCTTCCAATCAAAAAAATCACTTCATTCTGTATTTGAGGTGAAAAATAACTAAGCGCTTGTTTTTTAGCTTTGACATAGGCCATGTGTTCGGCTAATTTAATGTGATAGTGACTGATTAGCTCCAAAGTGCTTAAGAAAACGCCACTGCCTGGTTCTCCGATTATTTCCTTCTTTGATGTTCCCCGAAGAGGTAAATTATTCTTGACACAAAATAGAATGACATCAACTACCACTTTAACAATATTTCTCCACTTTTGAATCTTGTTTTGGATTTCTTCTTAAATTTCAGCATCAATATTTTTTTTTAATTTTAAACGTTTTTGCAAATCTTTCCATTCAATGCTGCACAACCTATGGCTAGAAGAGTTTTCATGGTGATAAAGAACTGGGTTTAAATGTTTCCAATCTTTAAAACCTTTGTTGATGTCAGAAAATGATGAAGTCTTTCCCTGTTGACTTTTCCCAAAAAGGAGACAAGGAAAACAAAACAGAGCACCTTCTGATTTACTGTATAAGAGCCAATTTCTTCGAACTCGTTCACCGTTTGCTAGAGTTTTGTAAAACCATTTTGCATCTAGATGCCTAACCTCATCCGAGTCAGGGAATACGAATGTTGATAGGTCAACTGTTTGTGGTCCATGATCAACCAGAAGCAGTCTTACCTTATCACTAATTTCAGGAAAGCCAGGCCATTGCTTTGGATCGTCGTAAATGATTTCCTCTATTGTCGTGCAGTATTCTTCTGCAGTTGAGTCAAAATCATGGGGATCTTTCAATGATATATCCTCATTTGGGCTTGAAACAGACATCCTCTCTTCTATCAACCTGCTATCTTCGACTGATGGAGCATTGTCCACACATAAATCAGCAGAAGTTGATGGTGGACA
This sequence comes from Uloborus plumipes, assembly GCA_038373865.1. Lineage (NCBI taxonomy): Eukaryota > Metazoa > Arthropoda > Arachnida > Araneae > Uloboridae > Uloborus > Uloborus plumipes. The sequence continues at coordinate 99,388 of JAXGGA010003242.1, read as the reverse complement.
ATCAACTTGGTGGTGGTGGTCAGTTTTTTCCGCAATATCAGAAAATTCCTGCTTCGCGTCATTTTCATCTTTAGAGCTTGTAATGGCACTTAAGTCTTGTTCATTAGGCTTTAGCCAATTTTTAAAGTAACTTTTAAAGTCACACAGCTGCTTTTAAAGTCACTGTGATTTAATTTCTGCTGTTAATTAACAATTTAAAGTTAATTGATAAATCAAATATAATGTTTAAATCTACCGTTGTTGTAAACGCATAAAAATAAATAAATAAATAAATACAGGATTGTGCCAATTAATGTAAAAAAGTGAATTCTAATAAGTTTTTATCACCCGCTCCAATCATAGAAGATTACAAGCTGCAAAAATATTACACACGGATGCGTAATAAAATGTTTACTATTGTGTCTATAGTAAAAGAAACGTGGAAATGTGCATTGAAATTCAATAATCGTTTCTAACAAATCTCTCCCCTCTCGACTTTGAGAAATACGTACCTACATACATTATTTTTTTGCTAGTTTTTGCCAAAGAAAAATTGTTGCCAACTTTAAAGTTATTTATGTTAGTGTAAAATCCCCCTACAAAACTATGTATCCGAACTGTTTTCAAAATGATAACGACAATTTTGCCAATTTTTTGATGTCGTGGAAAAATGATATTTCAGATGTATGGTAATTAATTGATATGATATCGGGGAACAAGCGGCAAGAAAGGAGCGGAAAAGGGCGGTTTGCTTCTTTTGATAGGATAGGCACGGTCAATTTCAGGTCAGCCTATTGGCGTCATATAGCTAAATTCTATCCTGTTAAATAGATCTGAGCAGTGTATCCAACTGAAATCCGCCAAAACATAATTCCAAGTTCTACGTGATTTGTGGCGCAGTGAGGGGAGCTTGCGCTGTGCAGGGCATTCTGTCTAAGTTTGTATAAGGTTTATCGCTAAAAGAGTTGAGGTAAGACGAAGAAAAGTGAATCGGAATGGCATTCCCTGCCACGGGTAAAATTGCTAAAATTGCTATTTTTTTCTTTTTTCGACAATTGTTTCATTTTGTCCTCTAGCTCTTGTTCTTACGAGTTTTTTTTCTTCAACATTTTTCTACTATTAAAAAAAAAAAAAATCGGTCAAAATGCCGCCCCCCTGGTTGCTGCGAGCTTTCTATCCTGTTAAATAGATCTGAGCGGTGTATCCGACTGAAATCCACCAAAACATAACTCCAAGTTCTACGTGATTTGTGGTGCAGTGAGGGGAACTTGCGCTGTGTATAAGGTTTATCGCTAAAAGAGTTGAGGTAAGACGAAGAAAAGTGAATCGGAATGGCATTCCCTGCCACAGGTAAAATTGTTATTCTTTTTTCGACAATTGTTTCATTTTGTCCTCTAGCTCTTGTTCTTACGAGTTTTTTTCTTTAACATTTTTCCACTATTAAAAAAAAAAAAAAGGTCAAAATTGCGCCCCCCTGGTCGCTGCGCCCGTGGCAAGAGCCACTCCTGCCAACCCCTAGCTACGCCTCTGGGAGCAGGGCCCTAACTTTTTTTTTAATCGTTGCATATAGTTACTAATCTAAATAAATAATTTGATTTGTCATGGTTTAGTACAACATGGGTACTTATCTGAACACATAATAAAAGTGCGTCGTATTTTTATATTGGGTATTGTGTTGAATAGTACATTTATACAGAGGTAGCCCGTGCAACGCCGGGCCACGCAGCTAGTAATTCTATAAGACAGCAGAGGAGAAAACAAACTTTTCCACTGATTTGTTTTTTTAGTTGGACGAGGTTTATTTTCCTAATTACTCATAAGCTTCTTCGTCAAATATTAACACCATTGCCAATCATCGTTGACTTTTTGCCAAAATGCTAGAGAGAACTTTTCTTCTGACAGTAAAGAGAACTTTCTTAAAAATTTACATGGCGTTTTTTATGAGCATTTTAAAGTGTAAAAGCTTTTGAATGATAATGATGTGATCTACATGATTTCAGAATATAAAAGAAAACAAAGTTTCGTCAGATACAGAAATGCTGTTCGTAATAACTTCAATAAAAATCGTTTTTTTAAACACAAGAAAAGTGTGACAAAAGAATTTTTTTAAATAATTTCGAAGCATTTCGGAGGGGTTTTGAACGCTAAAAACCACCTCCTTGCATACGACCAGGATATAGTTCAGTTTCATTTTTTCATATTCAGAATGAATGACGTTTTAAATTTAATAAAATATCAACTGTACTTTTTTTTAAATATAATTTTCTTCCCAATACCCACAAAGCTAATTTTTTATTCTAAGCACAAAGCGTGAAAAAACGCGTAGCAAAATTTTTGATGCGTACTTCCGATGTTCAATGCGTGTAATACGCTTGTAGGGCGTTAAAAATATTTCTGAATTGCGTCATTGCTAAAGATTAAAATGAGCTCGAACTTGAGCACTGTATTCTGTATTGCACTAAGTTTGAGTATATGTCAGACATTATGATTAAAAAGAATTCTGTCAGAGAATTCCTTTAAGACTTAAAGCTGTGCAAACGTTCTGGAACAACAAAACCATTTTGACAAAAGCTTATTGCTTGAAAGAGAAGATATCATCTTTTAAATCCATTATTTGACTCAAATGGAGCATGTAAACGAATTATGAATCACAAGAAAGAAGGTTTTTGTTCCTCCTGAAGAGGCTGGTTCTTCGGTTTTTCTTTTTTTAGATCGCGATCTGATCTGAGACCGATAACAAATGTTTTAAGAAACTACTGCGATAAAAACAAAGTATTTGTTTCCAGAGAGGTATATTTTCTTTTTCAAAACCCTTGAAAATCGCCTGTTTTAGAGGCCTCAAAGCAGTGGCGTACTTAGCACCCCGTGGTGCGGGGGGAAGGGCACACGAGATTTGAGGGCGCACGATCCAAAACAAAGCACTATGGGTTACACTGAAAAAAAATTTTTGTAGCAAATACTCCCACAGCTCAATCATGACACCCTGAGACTGAAGTTTCGTCCTTATTCTGGACTCATCAGTCAGGAATAGCCAATAATCGAGCTGGAGGCCGGGATCCTCCTATTGTAGTCAAGATAGCCTTCAAACTGGGAGATAACATGAATTTTCTTTTCCAGTTCTGCTTTAGCCCTGGCTTATGGGCTGTAACCTGAGGTTGAAGGCAGGCTATCTTGGCTACAATAGGAGGATACTGGTCTCCAGCTCGATTATTGGCTATTCCTTACTGATGAGTCCGGAATAGAGACAAAACTGCAGTCTCAGGATGTCATGATCGAACTGTGGGTGGATTTGCTTCAATTCTGCCTTTGCCCTCGCTTATGTACGGAAAGGGTTAATTCATTGCATTCATATTTTTTGTAGTTAAATGTAATTTTCTTCTGAGGGGGGAGGGGGCGCACCTAAGGCCAGTGTGCACTACTACCTCAAAGCAAATGTTTTAGCAATTAAGAAATTGTATAAAACCATTTTGATTATTCACCCAAGACCCGATTAAGACATAGGCCACCCTAGACCAAACAGTTTTAGTTGTCCTCTGTAGTCAAGCTTTGCAATTTCAATCATTTGCTGAAGAAATTCTAAAAATTAGGGACCCAATAAAGTGGAGCTTTAGCTGGCTTATAGCTGGCCTATTTGGTACTCAGGCCCTTCTAGTACCCTCCAAATTTTGGTGCCGTGACCTGTGTCTCAAGAGCCCATACCTTAATCTGCCCCTGTATATAGCTTCTAAATAAAACTTAACTGTACCTGTAGTTGCCGCTATGTGGCACAGGGCACAGACTACAGAAAACATGTATCTCCTTCGTCCCTCGCCACGGTCTGAATTTGATTTCTGGCGAGGCCATGACTGCAGTACATTGTTTCTATCAAGCCTTTCCAGGTGTTTCAGAATCTACTTAAAGCTGTAAGTCTCCCAGAGGGATACTTCGTGCTCCAGATACTTATCCAAATATGAGTGTGTTTGGTGATCAGTATAGTACGTGTAGTATCGTGAAAATACGTGAAGCATCTGAATGGGGCGTAAGTGTCAAAATTAAAAAATGGATGGAAAACTTGAAGGGGCAAGTGGATAAAGGATAAAGGTGACATGTGACAATTTTGGAAAAACACTTTTCACCATGGATGAAGGTAAAAAGGTAATAATATTTTTTTAAAGCTTTTTCTAGAAATTCAAAAAATTGTCACATATCACCTCTATTCACTTGCCCCTTCAACGGTGTATGTGAGTTAACACAATTAAACAACATTAATTTGAATTTGTGTAAATCGACGAAATTCAAACGTCTGGATTTTCTGGAATTCATTTGTTCTGGATCTCGTGCAGTAGATTGTAATTGTAGTCCTAGTAAGTGCTGCTATAGTGCACAGGGCCGACGAGAGGCCATGTCAGCCTAGTCGAAAACTAGGCTCCCGGTGCACATTTGGAGTTGCGTAATTTTTGCAAGTTTTATGAGGGAAGGAGGCCCGGAGACTACCTTAACAAGGGGCCCGCTGTGGCTCTCGGCGACCCTGATAAAACATGATTTAAAAAAACATTCAATGGATACTATGTAAGGAGCAATCATGATTCTTCATCGCAAAAGTGCTTGATAAATTACATTGTATTGCATCTTACCCATGGACAGGAACAGGAAATATTGAATCTTTTGAAAATCGACGTTCACATTTCGCCTAAAAATTAACTGGTGCCACTTTCCTCTATTTCAAACACGTATGGAGTTTGCATGAAGCACGTTCTCAATCATTAGGAGTTTAATTGGAGGTTGGAGTGGTTGTTCACCAATCATCATCACTACTGGACGGGGAGTCAACCTCCTTTCTTGAAGAGATTTGTTGCAGCTTTCTTAATTTGATGTCTTTTCTAAATTTTTATCATTATTAGGTTTTGCTGTGTGTCTTTTATCTTTAACAAATTTAAACTGGTTCTGTGGTTCGATTGATTGCAAGATAAAGATTAAGCATTGAGAACAGGAAAAAGCAGTTGCATTCTTCTTGAAATTGGTTGAGTCGGCATATAATTAAAATGAAATTGTAATTACAATTAACTAGTACAAACTTTAATGGACACACACAAAAAAAAAAACATCTGCATAAGTCTAGGAGTGGAAACTGTAGAAATTCTACTGATTTGTCACACATTTCAGGTATCGGAGTTCCTTGAAATATTTCTAGCCCCTCCCAGGAAAAAATCCCGAATGCGCCACTGACCGGATAAACGACGTTCTACAGTTTGGAGTTGGAGTCAAGGGATGGGTGATAGGGCGATCATCCATCTCTTGAAGCCCCTCCAATCAGTAAATTTTTAACATTGAAATTCAAAAAACTTAATTTTAATCGAATTTTAATGATGTTAAAGGAAGGAAATTTTGACTCTATAGGAAATGTTTCGGAATTGAGGTTCGAAACCTATGTGAGCAATATTTGCAAACCAGTATACATAGTAAAAAGCAAGTAAAAAAAATCAATCGCCCCTCCCTTGAAAATTTTCTGGATCCTCTCTTGTTTGGAATCATCAATTTGTGATGAACTTGTTTCAGATCAAACTACTTATATAACGAATGAGATTTGAAATAAGAAGCCGTTATGCTCTTACAAGTGACTCTAAAAGCCTTGTGATGAAGTCGGGAGATGTGATGCGTAATCTCAAGGTTTGGCCTGGGGCCCCAAGACGTAATTACGTCTTTGATAACATTACACGTAAAAATTGAAATAAGTTCAGCGTTATGCTCAGTCAGTGCTATGTTTAAATAATTGCACATTCAATTCTTGAAAGAAAAAAGAAAAACCACCTCGACGTCATAGTTTCTTTATTAACCCTTCCACCGAATTCCGCGGCTTTGGTCGTCGGCGCCGCGCAGGTGTGACAAAACAAGTTCGATTTGAAACAAACGCGTGCGTGAATGGCATGAATCATTTCCGCATTCTCTGTTGCAGAGAGAAAGCATGGCCAGAATTTTGCCTTTTCAAGGTAAAACGAGAAATGCGAAAGGAAAAAAGAGAGACACACGAAAGGAGACGACCGGTTCGAATCGCTTTTCTGGAGGAAATCCGGACCCTGCGAGATAAATCAGAATAAATGAAGAAGGACTAAAATGCCGCAAAACGCTCGGCTCTGTCCACTTGATTTGATGATTCGTTCCGGGCATCGGGATTTATGAGCCGTGAATGAATCCTCCGCAGTGATTCACATAATGAATGCTTGAGAAAAGGAGGGAGAGAGAGTGAATCTTCAGTTCCACGATTCGGCCTTTTGTTGCCGAGGCTGGCGATGGAGATTAATTTAAACAATCGCAACCGCAATTTGTCTCTTTGTACTCTTTTTCTATCGGCACGAAACAGTGCATTTGAATGCCTCTTTCTGTTAAAGATAGCCTGCAGTCTGAAAACTGAACTTCAATACTTCACTAAGAAATTGGTCAAGTCTAGCAAAAGTTAGCTGCAACTACCTTGTTGGGAAGTTTCACCAATGCAATGGTGCTTAAATAAGATGGTGACCACTGACCACCAAAAGCACCATCATCTTGGTGAAACTTACCACCAACAAGATGTGCGTGTGGTTGCAGAAAATTTTTGCTAGATTTAATAACCAATTTCTTGGTGAAACATTGAACTTTATTTTTAAGAGTGCAGTACAGCTATTCCAAAGTAGGCCAGCACCAGCAAACGCGGCGGTGCAATTGAACTCCGACTCTGCTGAGACGAATAATTTAAATTTCTTTTAAAAACCTCACAAAAAATCTGGTATGGACCCCACACTACTTCCTTTTACGTGTTAATTTCTTAGTAGTTGCCTTAAGTGTTAAAAAAAAGTGCTTGGAGTGAGCAAGGTAACACAATTCAAATATTTGCTCCCCTAATCTGCCACGAAACAATGCAAAAAATATTTTACAATTGTTAATTTTCTAAATATTGCTGATTTTAATATCATTCAGTGAATTTTTCGCAAAATATCGCCAATAGCGCAAAGTTGAACCCAAATTCAAAAAAATAGTTTTTTCGCCAAATTTATCGCCAACTTGGCGATATGTCGCCAAGTTGGCGTCAAACACTTGGCAACCAAAAGCTTGGCGACATATCGCCAAGTGGTCGCGCCAATTCATATCACTTGAGTCTGCATTGAAATTAACACTGATTTACCCCAAAAAACGGATAAAACACCCCCTTGGGAACATTCGAATGCAACCGCAAGGGGAGGTGCACAACTAGACCATCCTCAGAGCCTACATACCAAGCTAGAAGTTTCTAAGGCATATAGTTTTTGAGTTATGCGACGCACATACATCCGCACATACGTACATACAGACGTCACGAGAAAACTCGTCGTAATTAACTCGGGGGTGGTTGAAAAGGATTTTTCGGCTGCTTATATGTTGGTAGGTACATATGCACGTGCTGACAGGTCGAAAAAACTACTGAACATTCATTCGGGGGTGAGCAAAATCAAAATTTAGACTCAAATTTGAGTGATTTTTTTTTTCGCGATCACAATACTTCCTTTACTACGTAAAAGGAAGTAAAAATGACTCAAAATCAAGGTAACACAGGATAAAAAGGAATAGGCAGGAGTGATAGGGACCTCAATTTTTGGTGCAGCGAAAATTTTATTTACCGAATGAAACTATGAATTATACCGAATGGTAAAATGTGAGCATACGCATATAGATGCCTGCACCAGAGAAATAAAGCAACTTAAAAAAAAGTGCAATTTTTTAATGCTGTCTCCAAATTTGCGAATAAGGAAGTTGTTTGGAAGGTCATAGCGACCTCCCATGATTTCCGATTGGGCGCTTTTTGGAGGCAATGTTGGATAATTTAGAAAATCACAATACAATTTAAGGTGAAAAACGATTCCAAGCAATTTTGAGCATAGGATTCTAAAAATATTTTGAAAGCAGATAAGTTTTTTCTTCCATTAATATAAATAAAAAAAAAATAACTATATAGTTTGAAATTCGTCTTCAAAAAGTTGCATATGTAAACACGTTGTTTTGAAGGGGATGCCCACCTAGGAGGGGGTGCACTTGGTCACGTTGCACACTGCACCATTGAATTTTTTGGGGGAGGTCTCGTTCTTGGGAGGTATTCAAAATTCAAAGAACTTTGGGGGATGCGCCATCGCTCTTCGGCGTGGCTCTGATAACGTTAATTAATTTGTGAACTAGTTTTAATCTGTCTATGTGCACTAAAAACTATTTTTAAAAGCTGAACTGAACCTTCATGTATTTTGAGAAAGATTTTTTTTTCTTCCTTTTTAATGTCCTATATTTCTGGAATTCGTCGCTTTGAGCCATTTCATTTCACACCTCCAGGGTCCCCCGTACCTACCACAGCTTCGTGGTTTAACCGGGATAGGGCCCTGAAGGGAGCTCTGTTCTTAATTTTGAACCAGAACCTAGGGTCGAGCAAACCCTAGGCCCAGCACCCCCAGAGGTATCGTTTCACTTGGAGGACTTTGTGACCACGACATTTTTAACGCCTCCCAGCCACCATTAATCAAGGCGGTGGATCTTTGATCGGCTGGGATCGAACCGCTTTGAGCCAGCGCCACCTAGAGACTCTGGTTCAAAGCCCCTCTAGATGGCGCTGTTTGAGCCCGATGTAGCTTAAAAACTTGACGGGGCAGATAAAACTATGATCATTAGGCCCTATAAGTACGTCAAAAGCAAGTAACAACTCTAAAACAGTCAAATCGCTGTTCCACGACATAATAAACGCAGAAACCATGCTCAAAAAAAACAAAAAGAAAAAAAAATCAATAGTTCTTTCCTCGTGAATTTCTTTCGGTACAAATTTTCTCTACCCATCAAACTAACCCACCTCTAAGTACATTTTTTTATTTATAATATGTAATTATTTTTAAGGGGGTGGGGAGGGTTGCGTTTGAAAATATTGCAAGTTCAGCAGTCAGCAGACCTGATAGCACCGGACCACCCATGGCTGAGGAAAGAAGTGTATGAGAAATAGAAATTTAGTCTCAACTTACTTATTTTTTCACTTAAATAGAATTAATTTCGGCTCTAAGATATTGAAGTTCGCACAAAATTGAAAGAAGTGCAGGACTTTACCCCCCGTGAGCTCAGGAACGTATAAGTGAATTTAATTTAAAATGGACCCCAAGTTCCCTAAGCCAAAAATTATGTGAACATTCCAAATATCCGTTTGGAAATATTGAAATCAATCAATTAATTATTCTCCAACCAAGTGTTAAAATCCTCAATTAATTATTCACAATGAATAGTTTTCAATTTATTTTAGTAGGTACTCGGGCCCCTTTAGCTCCCCACCTAAATAACGCCCTTGCGTGAGCTCCAATGCAAATCAAGTTCTGGCACCACCTCCCTTTAGATGATCTTTTCTTTTGACTTAACTATTGACCTCTATGAAGAGGAAAAAGATTTTATATGCACCCAACATACGACGGTAAAACTTTCGACATTATATCGCCTTTTAGAAGCAAAATATAGAAGATAATCATGATAGCAGTCGTGTTTCGAATACTAACGTCATTTATCTTCTGTGTAAATTGTAGTCCCCGGTTGAATTCTGTGCAAACCGCTATGCAAGATTCATTTGCGGTTGCCCCTAGGAGAATGTGCCTCCTCTTCTAATGTCAAGTTTCCAAAATCTGGTTTTTGCGGTTTACGTCAGATGTTGCCGTCAATTGAAGAAATCCACACTGTACTAATTGTCTGAAAATGCCCTACAAACTGAAATTTTGCGACTTGAATCAGCATGACCTCAATATCTAAATTTGGTTTTAAATGTTGAAATTTCGTTTTTATTTATTTATTTATTATTCTTATTTATTTATTCATTGTTTTTATTTATTTACTTTTTCATTTTGCCTAAATTTTATTATGGCATAAATGAAAAATTAAAATAATGAAATATATCGAAATTAGCTTTCTAAGTTTGAGATAATAAATGCGAAAATGACTGCAGAATAAACGAATGGTTATTATGCAGTATGCATTCTATGAAAAATACTCAATTACTCATTCCGTTTCTGTCAAAATCTCAAAAAACAAAATGATTTGTTAGGGCGAAATATCTCGCTAAGGGGCTACCCGAAAATGATGTCAAGCTTTGAGGGTTGAGAACGGATCGTAAAATTATGGTAGTTCGTGACAAGGGCAAGCATGAATCTAACATCGTTTTTTTTTTCTCTCAATATGTTTATGAAAAATAACGTGACATGTGACAAGGGGTATAGTGAAGTGTGACAGGTGGACAAAAATGCTGAAAAAAATGACATTTATGAATATTGCACATGCACAGCCACTAAATTTTTGCTGACTCGTAGTGTGCTTAAATACACGAATTCAGGTGAAGCTATATCACACATCAAGAAAACGTCATTGAAGAGTTGCAGTTCAAATAGATAAAATTTTTTGAATGCATCTCGTCTTTTGGAACGAGGCATTAGAGGCGCCCGGATGAGAGGTCTCGAGATTTCGTGGTCTCCCAAAAATGTCCCTTTTCGGCAATTTAGTTTAATAATTCAACAAATGTGTAGACATGTTGGAATTTTTTCAAATTCCCAAATTCTCCTTTCATTAGATGTACGTGTATAGGTGGTAGGCAAAACCGTATTTTGTGATTCGTCAATACTTGGAGTTCCATTTGGCAAATTATGAATCTTCCCCCTCCCGAAAATTTGAGTTCGGATCGTCCCAATGAGGCATTTCCAATGAATAAAAGAGAAAGATCATTGCGGCAAAAAGAAAGGACATCAGTATTCTTTCTTCTGTGAAGACCACATTATCCGGCAAAGTTCAACGTGGAAGAGGAGAGTACCTTCTGTGAGTATTGCATTCAGGCGATAAAAAAACGGAATCCAGCGTGGAAGGATTGCAATTGCCCTCTTCATTGACCCCAGTTAAGTCTCAACTCAGCCAATCTCTTACGTCATTCAGAGAAAAGAAAAGACACATTCACCATGAGCCCCGTTTCCTAGCTGTCGTACAGCGGGATGCTTTCACGTACGAGAGAAATGTGCACTAAATGCGATGAAAATGATAAGAGATGTATGCAAATGCGGTGATTTTTTTTTTTTTTTTTTTGCCTTCCATGTTCTTCAGATTTTGCAAAGAAACGGGATCAGCGCTTAGAATTCTTTCCTTGTTCTATACTATGTGCAAGGAGGAACTTATATATATCGCACGCCTAGAAGAATACTGTCACGACTCAAAAACAGAAAAATTTAAGACATGGAAAAGAAATTGATATATTAAAGCAATTAGTAATGGTGCAGTCTATCATACATTAGGTTAGATCATTTCGGCTCATTTGCTTTCATAATGCTTTTAAAATAAACGTTTCTTTTTGACTTTTAAATCATGGCTCTGGGTATATCTCTGAACATTCAGAGTTTCAACTTTTTGAGTTGTGACAGTATTCTTCTAGGCGTGCGATATGTAGTGTGTACACAGGGTCACATTTTCGATTCTTCCAAAACGGCGCAAAAACTTGAAACTTCAGCTTTTACCAGTTTTCCTTCAAAAAATAAGAAAAAAATGGAATTTCAACGAAAGAAACAGAGAAATATAGGATGATTTTCCCTCCTTTTAGAAGTTACCGCCTGCAGTAGCATAGCCAGGGAATCGGGTGCAGTCCCCCCCCCCCCCCCCCCGTGAAGCATCAAATTTATATAAATGAAATGAACACACACGCATGCAAGGGCCTAAAATAGTGGTTTCGGATCTTTGATCTCGAAATGTTTCGGATGACATCCCCACCAAAGAAAAATATCTGGCTACACTACTGGCTACCTGGGGGGCTTAGAACCGGCTTGCTCCTTAAAGTCCGGCATTATATATAATACAGATGAATGGGGTTACCATTATTTACACAAATCAAATCCGGTCAATTTCACCATACTCAGGCAGGTGGGCAGGAAAAATGAGAAACGGAAGTCAGCAAGGCGTCCAAGCTCAAATTTTTACGAGGGCAGAAATTCTGAATTACCAGGGAATATAAAATGTATATTCCATGGTGGAGTTACTTTGGAGTTATATTAAATATAATTTTGCCAAATTTTGTCGAATGATTAAATAAAGGTTTTTACAGATAAATACATCTGATGAATGGAGACATTCTGAGATGTGAAAATTGTACTTATGACCCTAATTTTCCGAATCGTCAGATAAAATTTTCCGAATCGGGAAATTTTTGGAAGGTCACAGCTGTGGGAGGTCATCTCATCGGGCGCCCCCCAGTGACCAGGCCTGCTCTATTTAGCCATTACGTTTATTTACTTTAATATGCATGAAAGAAAATGAATATTCAATTGCTATGCGAAAAATGTGGTAGAAGAACACAGTTGCGTACATAGCATCCCCACAGCTCCGGCGACGCAGAGGGCTCACGAGGTTTGAGGGCACACAATCTAGAAAAATAGCACTAGGAATTGCACTCAAAATCTATTTTTTATACTTAAATATATTTCTTTACTGGGGGGGGGGGCACCTAAATATGTGTACGCTGCTGGAAGAGCAGAATGGGATACGGAATCAAATTGTATGTGCGCGGTAATAAAGTGAATCACGCGTGTCGCAATTTTTCACAAAGTCGGTGGCTCTTTAATTGTACAGAAATAAAAGCGATCAGCTTTGAATAAGTATGAGTCAGGGCTCCGCAAAGCGATGTGAAGAATTAAAAAAGTTTAGTGGCTTATATCCTATCCATCTGCTCATAAAGGCGAACTCTCTGATCTACCCAGAGCCAAATGATGGATGTACTTAACAGTTGGCGAAAATTTGTTCATTTACCAAGCATGCAACAACGCCATTTTGGTGCCCAATGCGAAAGGGAATCGGGGGAGGAGGGGGTGGGGGCTGAGGCTATGGCTATCACTCTTTGCGATTAATGATTATAGATGTTGACGTTTAGGATTGGAAGAGTCGGAGGGAAGAACCAGTGCACATGACTCCCATCTCATATTTAAAACTTATTTTCTTTGATTTTTGTACAAGTTAAATTTCTCAACTCAAACCGTCCCTCCGCCTAACGATAACTACCAGAAATAATCGAAGATCCGATTTGATTCATTCTTTTTCAAGAATATTAGTAGATAGAGAGTGATTATTGGTTCCTTTTATTTGTTTGATCATATTTCATTTTCAGAAAGAGAGTTATCGATGGAAAATTAATATATTTTCATATAAATTAGTAAGACTTGAGCAGAGGCGTATTTGTACGTAAGGCCGCCCTGGGCTTTTGAAACTGGCCGTTCCCCCCCCCCCCCTTGAAGTGTTGAATTTTAGAGTTGTAAAAAAAAAAAAAAACTTTTTTATTTACTTGACATAAACTGTATTTTCAAGGTAAACCGTGCAAAGCACGGCCACACAGATAGTTAAACATAAAATTGGTCGGTTGTTAACAACCAGCCAATGGGTAAAAATTCGTCTTTTGCGAATCTCAACTTTTACTACTACAAATCTGCTCTTACATTATTATAAATCACCATTTTTAGTACTTAATTACATTAAGAACTTTCCTTCGAAATTTAAAAGTTTTTGAAATGAATAATCTTCACATCTTTGTTTCAAAAATAGTTTTAAATTTTTTTTTTCATAAAATTTGCTTTTTTTTCTTGTACAGGCTGATCTCGACTGGTGTACAAAATTTTATTGAAATGGATCATGGCTTCATTTAAATATTTTAGAAAAAATAAAACAAAATCAATAAATAAATAAACGATAAAATAATTTTAAAAATGTGTAATGAGTACAGTCGAACTCGTTTATAACGAGCTCGGATGTAACGAGGGAAACGAGAATATTTTGTTGGGTCAATGTTAAACTTTATGGAACAGAATTCGTTTTTAACGAGCAAGACCCGGTTTTAACGAACAATTTTTACTGTCTCGCAGTCTTTTTTTCTCATCTTTCTAGTCTTATTCCTGTCTTATATTCTTTCCTTTTTTTCCCCTGCGGTTCAATGCTTGTGTATGAAAAATTCCACCAGCATTCCAGTGTTATTAAATAAAGAACAGTATTTAATTCAATTAATTGATATTATTCTCGCTGCCGATCCGCCCTACTGTCTAAAAAAAAAAGGTCTTCACTTTACATGGAAAAAGTGCCGCCCCTCCAATCGTGCCGCCCTGGGCTATAGCCCATTAAGCCCATACGTAAATACGCCACTGGACTTGAGCAAATATATAAATATCCACGTATTTTTAATTTATCAAAGGTAAAAATTAAAAAAGTTTTTCAAAAAGTACACTGTAAAAATTATTATCTTTCACCGAAAAATAAGTTAAATCTAGAAAAAGTTAGCTGCAACGCTGCAACATTTTATTGGTAGTAAGTTTCACCAAAAAGATGATTAGAGCTAACTTTTGTTAGATTTAACCAATTTCTTGGTGAAACATTGAACTTAATTTTTAGCAGGGTCGATTGATTGCCATTACTAAAAAGTTTCGATAAATTTATACTATTACATTACAGTGGACCAAAAGCAGGCTATACAAAGATGTTGATCGTGAGGTACTATTAGGAAAGTTTTAACTGAGAGGAAAGCACTTATATAAGCTGTCATTGAGCAAGCAGGAGCAGTCTACTAGTAAGAGGCGTAATAAAGCAAAGGCGGACAGAAGAGTTTCTGCAAATACCTACTGATATTAAATAAGTAATTTTGCAGATGTTCAGTTCTACAGATTTTACAAATTTTGAGTAAACTGAAATCTCCCGCGAGTGATTTATTCGATTCCAAAATCAATGCTGTCGTATAAAAAAAGAGAGAAAAAGTGGTGTTAATAATACAAAAGAGCGATTTTGTTATAGCATTACCCAAGATCTTTCACTTTGAACAATCACGATTGCTATGTGCTTTCACTTGACCGTAGTTGATGTTCCATTGATTTTGTTTTTCTACGATTATTTTGCAAACTCCTCCGATCAACGGGCCTCCGCGAGCATGTCCCTTGTCTTGGTCGGTGGGGTGGAGCATGTCCCTTGAAAATCAACTTCATTCATAACCGACCCACTTGACTGTACACAGTGCACTGCAAAAAATAAACTGTTGTCTTTTTACAGTATAATACTGGTAGCAGTAGTTCCAGTTTTTTTTTTTTTTTTTTTGCCGTATATGCCACCTGATCTGGCAATTTGGGGTGAGCTGCTTCACTTTTTCAACTGTACCGTTATTTGGTGTGAAGTCCGACTTCCACAGTACACGCATGCCATAGGTACCCGTTTATATAGGGTAGGCAACCTTTCACAACAACACATTCACACAAAGAGAGGGCAAGGACACAGGGCCCGATTAAAGTATCACGGTGCCCTAGGCCAAATACTTTTTTGGAGCCCCTGTACTGAGCCTTTACAATTTTGGGCATTGAATCAACAAATTTAACCATTGACGAGAGCAATTTTGGCCATTTGAGGGCCCCTAATTTTGGGGGGGGGGGAGGGGCATAGGACACGGCCTATTCAGTAATCAGGCCCTGCAAGGACAGGGGCCCTACTCTCATTGTATCGTCAATATAGTCGATACCGAGAATACGGGTTTTTTGTGCCCCGTGACGTCACATCTCGTGAGACACGAATAATCGTTAATCTCAAAGCCACTTCTAATTTAAGGTATCTAGAATCGCGCCGAGAAGTTTACGACAGGGTAAGAAGACGTGAGATGGCTTCCTCGGCAGTGAGAAGCTGTTTGTTTATTCCATTTTTTTTCTCAACGCGAAGTGTGCCATTATGTTAAAAGTTCTGAAAATGTGGTTCAGTATGTTTTACATTGAGAGTTAAGATTTTTTTTTTTTTTTTTTGAGTTTGAATTTGGGAGAGGCATCCATTTATCGGCAGTAATTGGAACTCTGCAACTTTGCCGATAATCTGTAATCATCCTTATTTTACTGATAAATTGGCCAAAATTTTGCAAATTGAAATTACTTTAAGGTATTCCCAAAGCTTGAATTTATATGTGTACTTAACCACTGTGTCCATCTAACCCAGGAGGGAGGTACATTCCCTTTAATAAAACGAGCTCTTTACTCAAATTCTATTTTTGTTCAGGGAAGGGGGGGGGGGCATTTTGATTTTATCGTATCGTATTTAAGTTTAATTTTTCGTCACAGAATAATTGAATCATCGTTTTTCAAGTCTTAAAATGATAGCAAAAGCATAAAACATGAATTTGTTTCTTTCAATTCTCAAACATAAAGTGTTTTAAATGCATTTTGGAAAAAAGATCCGCAGACATGTGATTTAGGATCTCCATTTTTTTTTTCTTATGCATTGCCCCAAAAATAGGGACTTGTACTTAATATTTAGAGAGTGAATATATATCTCTTATTGCGAAAGGGCCAAAATATCGCGAAAAGCAAAATTGAGTCTATCAAAATCATTCCAAAAAGTTCAGCACATGCAGTAATTTTTACCCCTCAAACAAAAAATGTTTTAAATACACGTTTTGAAAAAGTGATACCTAGACACAGGGCATAACTTTGTAGGACATTGAGCACGAGCTTTATGTGCTGACCCCCCCCCCCCCTAAATAAAAACAATATAATGAAGTAGTAAAATATTTCGGATTCAAGTTTTCGAAAGAGTATTTTTTAATTTATTTTTTATCCAGTCATAGTGCGATATGAAATTTCTCCATTTAAAAAACTTCAGATGGATTTGAGGCCCCCCCCCCCAAACGTTGGTGCCCTAAGCCTGTGCCCCATATACCTATGCCTTAATTTTGCCCTGCCCAGACGTGTGATTTTTCTTTACTTAGCATTTAAAGACTGAAAATACAACTATTATTGCGAAAACAAAAATGAGTAACGCAAAAAGGGGACTTTTACTTAAAGCCTAAATTTTAAACTATTATTGCGATAAAGTCAAAATATCGCTGAAAACAAAGTCATGAAGTTAAATGATTTAATTTAACAAATATTTTTAAATATTACTACTATTTTTTAAAAGTATTTATAAGTTTTTTCATGTTTAGTCGAAGCATTTGATACATTGAGATGAATTCGTATAATGTATTTTGACACTTTACCTCGCTTAAGCTTGTATGCTCGTATGTGATGAAAAGATGCACTAATTGCGATTTAAAATTTTAATATTTTTAAATTCTTGAAACACAACATCTTAATCTGTCTGAGTGCTTTTAATATTTGGCTCTTGAATCTTTTTGCCATCTATTCCGGAGGCTAAGCTGAACCAGAAAGTTAAAGCAAAATGCACCCGCGAATGTTGATGTAATAACGCGAGTGAGATATACTGTTATTTGATTGGTCAATCCTTTTTCCTTCTCGATACGCTGTAGAAGGAGAGAAAATTCTCGCTTGGGCACATTAGGGCTTTCAGAGTAGCACAAAATTTGACAAGCGACTACTTTTTCGGCTATTCTTGCTTGTCGTGAGGGAGTAATAGACGTCACTGGAAGTTCCAGGAAGTTTCAGAGCAGAGGTGGCGCTAGGAAATGCCCGACAGGGGGGCAAGCTTGCCCGACAGGGGGGCACAGGTATAATTTAAAAATTAAAAGTCCCCCCCCCCCCCCCGTTCTCCAGTGTTTTAATTTTTTATGGTGCATTCGCATAAAATGTAATCATTCTGACCATAAACCCAAAACAAAACAGTACAAGTATTAGGATTAAATTAAAAAATTAAAAAACCCCAGACCCTGATTGCCGACCTCATATTAAAACGAACTACACTGATCAAAAAACATTTTAAATTTAAATACATTCAGTTGTTTTCAAGAGGACCAGGTAAACGCGGAAAAGGAACGATGATCCTTATTAGTAAATTTGCTAGTCGGCAAAAGCAGAATAAAGAGGGAAAATTGAATATTCTTTTAAAACCTCATACTAAAATCAACTACAAGTATTTTAATTGTTAACAAATATAAAATGGCAACAGAAAAACATTTTAAATCATTGAGTTTTCTTTCTTCGTGGGCCAACAATGACATCGGCTTCTAATTGCGTAAATTTAAGGTTTAGCCGCATTTCCTAAAAAAACGTTAGCATTCGAATTCTAAATAACATGGAAGTTTCAAACACATTCTATCAGATGCAGAATTTTTTTTTCATTTTGATACTGTTGTTTTACTTTTCTCTTGTTTTTTTTTCTCTTCAAAAATCGTGAAAAACCATTTAAAGGTTTTTAATTAATATCTTCGTTAATTAACCCATTAATGCCTGACATTTTTTTTCCAAAGATATTTTGTATACTGGTTACAAACAGTGTTTAATGGACAGGAAAAATAATAAAAAAAATATTACGTAAAAAATAATTTCTTTATTGAGGAAAGAAAAATCGTCCCTTAAAAGTTACGATAGACCCCAGAGGGTACATACTTTTTTACCAAATTTTTTTTCTGCCTACGATATAATATTTAAAAGACATTTTATAAGAAGAAATAAAATCAGCAATTAACATAAACTGGGAATAACTTTGAAAACTTCGCTTTTTTTTCTTGAGATTGTGAACGATGTCATTTTTGATAAAGATCATATTAAAACTGCTACAGAACACACTTTACAATGGTTATGTGCTGCAATCTGTTAATAACGAATTGAAACAATGCCAAGGTACTAATTGAACACAATAATTTGTGAAGTTTAAATCCAACGTTTAAAATGCACAAATATACAGGTATATTGCAGACACGTGATTCGGGGCTACAAGGAGCCTCTTTTTCAATGCAAGAAGTGTGAGCTTTGCTCATTTTGGGGAAATTCAGACCCTATTTTGGACCGTCCTTAAAAAGGGACGCTAGGCATTAATGTGTTAATGTCATTCAAAAACGCGATCTAGCTGAGAACACTCTCCTTTCAAAAAATATTTTTTTCGAAACGGTCCATCCGATCAGCCTGTAGAGTGCCACAGACAGATCGACAAATACACAGATACGTCAACTTTATACACGTTAACCCCCTTCCTTGTTGCGTCGGGGGTTTACAATCAGAATTGAAACTAAACAAAAGGATAAAGATGTACGTACATTTACAATTTTATTTTTCGAAAGAATTTCAGAGATACACAAAACAAAAATATTAAATGATAAAGGAAATGAAAAACAAATGAAGAGTAATTGAACTTAATAAATAAAAAGAATTATCTTATAAACTAAGTCTGCTTGCAGTATAGGAGACCATTATGTTGGAGATTTTTTTTTATTTAGTTTCGTTTGAATGTAAAGGAATAAGTAATCAAAACTGTATCTTTCTCTTAATCTCTCGTGTGGCTTTCTTGGATAAAAGATTTGTTTATTTATTCATTTATTTTTAATAAATTTTCCTTGTTTTTTAATTTATTAAGTAGCAAAATTTTACATTGGGAATATTTTCCTTTGGTCTGCATGAAAAATTAGCTGCTTATAATAAAAACTGCACTTATAATAAAAACTAATAGTAAAAACACTGAAAGACTGAGAAATATACTCTAAAAACGCACGATAAGAATAATAATAATGGTGTTAGCAATATTATTTACAAAAAAATACTAATAATAATATTAATTGTTTTATGTTTTTATGATTAATTATAAATTAGCAGTAATAAAAAAAAAACAAATCCTTTAGAATAACAGCAACTGTGGCGACGATTAAAAAAACAAACAAACAAACAAAAACCAGCCGCTGTTTTTATAACAGAAAAACAAAAACAACGAAAAAAACTCGTCTTCTTCCTTCCGACATCACCACCCGACCACCCCTCTGAAAATTATCTCCCCCACTAAACGCAGCTACCTCTAATGACCTTGACATGTATCCCTCAATCAGCAATAACAAGGAAGAAGTCTTGAAATACATTGATCAGCCCTCAAGGCAGATTCCAAAATTTTCCCGCTATACACTACGTGCATAATGCGCGCAAACCCGTTGGCACATAAGGGGTCATCTCCACGCTACATTTACAATAAAACACATTTCAAAAAAAAAAAAAAAAGGCAACCTAATGTTTAAATTACCTTTACATCTCATGAGTGGGGGAAAGGGGATCTATAGAGATATTTTATATTAAAAAACATGTATTATGGTGGTAATTACCATGTAAAACTTGAATATTTAACAAAATAAGTTGAAGACAAAAGATAAACCCAAAATCTGGACCTTTTGTCCACCCACTGAGAAATCTGGACCTTATGCCATCGCTGTCCAAAAATATGGACCTTCTATTCGTGGATCTTTTGGCTGTTTGACCTTATGCTCCTTGGACCTTCTGTCTGGCGGACCTTTTGAACGTGGATCTTCTGTTCGTGGACCTTTCGGTTTTGGACCTTCTAGCCGGATCCCGAAAAATATGAGCGAAAAAAAAGTATCAATACTTTTTTTCCTCACCTCTAAACACAAAGGGTGTAGATTTAATTTTTAACTTGTTGCTATCTAAATGTGTACGGTTTTAAATGAAAGGAAGAAAGAAACGAAGAAAGAAAACACACACAAAAAAAAAAAAAAAAAAAAAAATCAAATTCATACTGCCCCTATTGCTAAAAAAAAAAAGCATTTCAAAAGTTTATAACACACACTTACCCAGTTACTTCTGGATATGACTTCTGTTCTGTTCTAATAAATTTCAATTCGTTTAGATTTTGGTTAAGATTTTTTAGGATTCTTTCACCATGACGTGACGGTGCGAAGGGCGAATTTGAACTGTGGCCTAGGGTATGCTTCGTTTCTTCACAGACTATTCTTTACTACCCCGAGTCTGAAGTATCGCTCCTCCTCAGAGGGTGGCCTGGCAAAGGCCCTGGAGATAAACACGTGTCGATGATTATCAGATTCTCAGAAAGTGACAGACAATGAATGTCCGTTTGCCATGCTGCTGGCGATTTGCTGGGTAAGGACAGCTGGTAAGAAAAAAAAGAGGAAGATTTGTCCTTTTCAACCTGAACAAAAATAACTTTCTCCAGCAGAACTTACGTTCGTTTAAAAGAGATACGACGATATCTAACCGGTGCATCCTGTTGCTACTGCCAGTCTCCCGAAGGTTCTCGTGTTCAAAATTGGTCTGGAAACGCGTAATTCATTAAATAATGAGAATATTTTAGAGAAAAAAACGGTTTTTTTGATTGAATTATTTTATTGAAAGCAGTTTACTGATCCGTCGGGATCGGAAAGATTTTCGGCACTCAGATTTCTGTCGGAAAATTTGATCGTCGGATTTTCCCGACGAAGTTAGAAATTTTCCCCGATGGGGGGGCAAGACGTTTCCGACGGGGGGGCGATTGCCCCCCCTGCCCCATAGCTGGCGCCGCCACTGTTTCAGAGTAGGGCCCCAGGAGAGAGAAAGCACATCCATGCCCAAGCCGGGTTCCAGTAAAAAACTGTAAAGCACAGTAATAAACTGTAAACTATAGCTATTTTACAATTTATTGTTGTACAATTAGCAATTTTACAGTTTATTACCATAAAATTAGCTGCATTATACTGTAAAAACTACAGCTATGTTTTGCAGTATATCCACCACGCACTATCCAGCCCCTGGCATTCATTTATCAGGGGAGACCAACCCGCGGCACGCGTGCCACAGTGGTACAGCGAAGATCTATTAAAATCGTTTATGAAATGCGAAAATAATATCGTTTTTAAGAACTCTTTCAAACTCTAAAAACGTCACTCATACTTAAAGAGAACTTATGAATCTTGTAATTAGTTCACATTTAAACGACGGTCAACAGATGGTCAATATAATAGCTTTTCCTGGAAATATAGTCGTGCACCGCATTGATGACATGAGCAAAGAACAAAATGCACATAAACTGTCTGAGCTGAATATTGCTAGTTAAGTGTATTTGTGTGTTTTATGAATGATTTTTCAATATTGCCGTAAAACTTCTTTACTTGCACTGACTACAGTTTCATCAACATTAGATGACATTTTTAAAGAAATTAAATATGTAATGGAAGATAGGAGAGCAGACAGCAAAGTTGCAAGAGGTAGTAAGCAGGCCCGTCATTTGGAATTTTTCCAGGGATAGTGGGGGGGGGGGGGGCAAAGTGGGTTCATACCACTTCTGGCCTATTCAGACGTTTCGCATAGACTGTCACTATGAATGAAGCGATAAGGAACTTAACAATGAACAATAGATATCCGGCAAGCTGAGTTGCCCTGAGTTGACAGCTGATGTCTTCCCCTCTTACTCAGAAGGGGTTAGGGATTTTTCTAGGGACTTTTCTTCTACCGTTGTTGTAGAACGAGTTCTCTTTCGATCTGGCGAAACTTTTAACGAAGGGTAACGCCATATCAAATAAAGCAAAAAAAAAAATCACGACCAGATTTTTACGAATTTTGGCGCTCTTTGGCATCTCAAATGTGTACATTATTATTTATTTTTTAATTTATAACTTTCAGGATTGTTCAGTATTCATTTTTTGAATTTCAGTAAAAAGCCCTTTTTTAACCTTACTGGCAGACTTGAAATCATCATAACTTAAGTTCTGTGGGAGCTACCGACTTTTTTAATTACTCATTTTAAAGAGAATTATATGCACAATTTTAATGCAATTTCAATACTTTTTGAAAAAATTTCTTTTATATGCAAATTTTTTTATTTTTGAAATAGTGACGTTTTAAAATTGTGTAAAAGTATATAGGATTTAAAATAAATTTAATGAATATATTTGAAAATTATCTGAGTGGGACTATGAGGAGACCTATATACTTTACGTAAAGTAAATGCTGATCATGGGGAAGACGTTTTAGAAGTAAAATGCGTTAAAAATCATATAAGTATTTCAAAACTTCTCCAAAATGGTAAACATTTTTAATTGAAACATTTTCGAGATAGTGTTTTGTAAAAAAAAAGATTCTTTTTCGAAACATAGTTAAATTACCTATCAAATTAAACTCAATTCGATTCTCTTTAAAATGAACTTACTTGAGAACTCCAAGAGCTCTCGTAAAATTGGAGTTTAATACATTACGGTAAAAGCAAAAATAAGAGAAATGTTTTCATTTTTTCAAAAAATTGAAAAGAGTATCTGAAAATTTTTTGCGTTTTATATTTTAAAAGTTTGCAAAGATTATTTTCATCTCAAAAAGTATTTAACTTCTTGCAGTTCTATTTAACATGATTTATTATACAACTCTGTAGCTTCCATAAAACTTGAGTTACTATTGAACAAGTAAAAAATGCCTTTTTAACGAATTATTTCATTTTTTTTAACATCGATAATATTTAACTGTCGATGTGTAGCTTTCTGAAAGTATTTTCCAGCGCTAATGGGGCGCAGTCGCTATCCAGCGCTGATGCGCTGGATAGCGACTGCGCATAAAAATTTTAAGGTAAAATTTTAAGGTAACCGGTTAGAACAGTTTTATAAATATTTGGAAAGTAAGCTTGTTATCTTTTCGAAAATAATATTGAAATTTGCAGAGGACTTTTTGCAATACTTTACACAAGAACGTAGCCAAGGGAAGGGTCCAAAGGGTCTGGTGTTTTGGAAACTAATAATATTCATATTTTGTACTTCTCCTTCCCCTGCCTCCATTATAATATTTTATGTAACAAAAAG
Source organism: Uloborus plumipes (assembly GCA_038373865.1). Taxonomy (NCBI): domain Eukaryota; kingdom Metazoa; phylum Arthropoda; class Arachnida; order Araneae; family Uloboridae; genus Uloborus; species Uloborus plumipes. The sequence goes on along the minus strand of JAXGGA010003242.1, from coordinate 75,942 downwards.
TTGTAATGAGGTTCCTTAAGAATGTTTTTAAACAGCCCTCAAAGCTCAAAGGCAATTAAACAACTTTAAAGTACGGAAATATTACGCGCTAACTCCGAATATGGCAGTAAAACATCTTTTTTGACATCTTAAATGAAACTTTCCCAAAATGATTTACTATAATGCATAACGTTACTTAGATGAAGCATTGTCATAAAAATTAAAATGAGGTTATTGAAAAAAAAAGTCACTTTTTCCTATCAAAGAAGAATTAACAAAGGAATTGTCATATTATGTATCCTTGCATTCGAAACTCATGATTTTTATATATTCGTTTCAATTGATTGCCGACTGAACTATTAGTCAGATAGCAAACCAGAGTATTTTTGTTGAAATATGCTTTTTCGTGTGTGTACTTTTATTAACAATTAACTAGTTTTAAAGGTTTACTTATGTTCTGCAAAATTAATTGAAAAAGTACTCCCCCCCCCCCCAAAAAAAACCCCAAGCGCTTCTGCTCTTGTACGTTTCGACTGTGGTGAAATCCCGAATATCAATTTTTAAATATTCGGACTAATTTTTCAGAATAATGGGAAACTGTTTTGTAACTGACTTGCTGTTCTCAAAGTAAGTTTCCGATGAAAAAGGACAAAGAAAAATTCTTCAACGCGAAATTTCAAAGTAAATAAAGCACCAAATACATCTGGGGGGGGGGGGGGGGGGGAGAGAAAAACCATTCTGTCACTTGCGCAAGCGAAATGATTACAATGTGCCGGAATGACGGTTGCCTTAAAATTTCGTGTTCTTTCTACGACATGAAGCAAATGTTGGTTAAAAAAAAAAATATTAAATATGAATAATCAACCGGGGACAGTGAGTGAGTGTTGTCCATAGAATGTTTTCACACCACGATCGACTTACCGGTAATCTTTACGAACGCTTCTGGTTAGCAACCGGTCAGACTATCGAACACAACTTTTTCATCTGCCTCAGATTTAATTCAGAAGCAAAGTGAACGGAATTTAAGGGACAGAGTGAAATTTGAAATTTGTTTACTTCCTACATCCTCGCTTCGTTTTATAATTTTTCATTGCCGTTAAACAGCATTATTACCTCGTAACTCACAAAGATTTTGTTATAACTGCTTAAGAATAATAAATTAAAAATTAGTGTCAGTGCAGTTGATACATTCATCTTGAGGGTGAATTGAGACGATGTTTTTTTTTTTTTTTTTTTTTTTGAAATTCGCCTTGAGTACAAGTAAAACAAAAGTTAAGTACTTTAGAATATACGGATTGTTTTCCATTAGGGGAGAAAAAAAAATTGCAAATGGCTCTTTCAAACGTTTAAATGGGATTGCTTTTCTTTTCAATGACAGTTTTTAAGTACTTTTATTTTCGATCACATTTTAATTCTGTGAATTTTTTATATTTGAAGATAACTTTTGGAATGGTTCGCACTTACTTGTCCCTAGATAAACAGGCACCTTACTTGCGTACTCAAGCTGCAATATTAACTAGTTTGCTTCTTCCAATCGAAATGCATATTTTTAAGCTCTCTCAGCATAAAATCATATTCAATTTTTCTAGTTGAATTATTGAATAAAAATTCCTTAGAGTGTGTGTACAGTACTATAAATAATGTAGCATTATGATGACGTACTTCTTTTTCCCAATTGGAATTTTCTTGGTTATTTAGAAAATCTAAACTACCTATTATACCAAGTAGTATAGATTTTAAACATTCCACTGAAAACTATTTTTGTGAGCATAATTTAAGCTGTGGTTTAGAACCAGATAAAAAAAAATGCATCTTCACTTCCTTAAGTTTTTTTTTTTTATCCCAATATGAAAGAAAAGTCATCTGGCGGGTGATGGTGTTCTTCACATATTTTTTCTATCGTATCGTTCACGTTCTTCGTCGTTATTTTTCCTCGACATTTATTATCGAAGGAACATTTCCAAAATGTTTTATTTTTGCTTTTCGTATTAACTCTGTAAACATAATTATTGCAAATCAGAAGTTTGCCTCCTCTGGACGAATTAATAAATTTATATGAATTCATCTTTGACCATATGGGAAGGAGCTACACTTTGCAAAAGCAAAAAAAGCCACGTGGGTGAATGAAAATAAGTGTCGCAGATGGGGGAAAACTTCCGAGAAAATATCCCTACATTTATCCCTAGGTTGACCACCCCTCGGTTTGATTGACACCTGACCCAACCCAATGGGAGGTACCCACTCATCAAAATCTCTATGCCAGATGTCCTACAGGCCAAATGGGTTAGACACCGCAAAGTGTGTATATTTTTTATAAATTCAACTAAATAATCGCAAAACCCATGCCCACTTATATGTAAACACAGTCGACACTCGGTATAACGACCATCTCCGTCCTACAGAAAAAGGTCTTTATAGCGAGTGGTCGTTAAAATATGTAAAGCATAGAGTATTTTGGGATACAGTCGGGGATTTTCTCACCGGTCGTTACATAAGGGTGGTCTTTATAACGAGTGGTCCTTATAACGAGCGTCAATTGTATATTAATTTCTCAAAATCACGGGGGCAATTGCCCATGGGTTAGCTGTTCCCCCCAAATGACGCACCTGGGGCCCCCAACCTCAATATGCCTTCTCCGTTGTACTCCCACGAATAACGCAACAAGAATATTATATTTTTTTGCGTGGGGGGGGGGGTGGCTCTTAACAAGGACAGATATTTCTGCTGAGAAAGAATTTCGTGACCATACAGCAGGCCTAAATTTTCTCACGGGCACCTTTATCCTGGGTATGAAAAATTGAAAGTGCCCTGAGCATAAGTCAGGTCCTGTCATGCAGTCCTCACATATTGTATGTTAACATATTTAGGATGGCTTAAAACCAGGGCTGTAAAGTTCGAGTCCGAGGGAAAATGACCGACTCCGACTTTTGGTATTTTAATGCCTCTAACTCCCGACTCTGACTTCTTTACCCCAAAATCCGATACTGCAGCCCTGCTTAAAACCAAGGGTTCTGGGATTTTTCAAAATGTCAACTTTTCATAACTCTTATCTGCACTGAAATTGCTTTCCGTGGGAAAAATATCCTGCTAAAATATGGATAAAGCATCTGACCCCCCACCCCCTTAAAAAATTTTGCAGTTGGGGGCCCATGAGTTCCCCAGTTCAAACTTTTACCTTTTGATTTTCATTTAATTTTTTTTTACTTATTTCAATTTTCTTTTTCTCTGCAATCTGCATGCTCAAAAGCAAAATGTTGACCACCAGAATGGCGGCTGCGGCGACTCGACACATCTCTCTCATCGGAGCTTTAACGAGGGGTTGGGGAGAGCCAGTGTCACCTCTGCATTCCTTTCCCCTCCCCGCTCTCATTTAGGGGTACAAGAACAAAATTCGAAAGGGGGTCCACCCGTCCACCTCTCGCCAAACATGTTCCTGGCTCCATTCCCCCTCTGAAAGGGGAGGGGGGCTCCCTCCTCTTTTTGAGCCAGGTGTTGGGGTGGTCCCTGCCTTTTGGGGAAAAGATGGGGCATCGGCCATGTGTTCCAATCCCACCGGGTCGTGGAATCAGACTATATTCCCAATTCCAAATCGACCGGTAGCGAGCACGGATTAAAAAGCACGCCGAGAGTTTGCTCTCACTCCCACTCAGTGGATGTATTGATGCCTTCAGGAGCGTTACAATAATAGGAGCTTTTTTTTCCCATGATCGGGGGAAGAATACAACTTTTTTTTTTTTTTTTTTTTGTGGATCGAACTGCAATCACTTACAGAGAGAAACACAAAGCAAGTAGTGAGGGAGCCAACTTCGCTGGAAAAATCGATGGAAAGTGTCAATAATGTTGAAAAATCAACGATGAGATGAGGCAAGATGTTGTGCCGATTTCGACAATGACAAATGGTAAAAATTTGCTCCCTCCCCCCCCCCCCCAACACAATGACTTTTCTCTTAGCGTAAATCATAACACTAATTCTCACATCTATAGGAGGAAACAACTGATATCAAGAAGTGTGCAATTTTGTCCATTAATCATATTAATGTGTGCATCTAACTTTGTCCACAAAACTAGATAAAAAAGGGAAGAAAAGAATATTTCTATGGAGAAAGTATATTTGATGAATATGAAGTTTCATACACATGTAAAACTTCAGCGTTTATCCCAGTTTGTTAGTTTTCATTCTTGATTAATTTTCTAAACCAGACTTAATTTGTTCACAAAAACGAGACGAGAAAAAAAGACTAGCTGTCGTGGCCGTCACGAAACTTTCTTCTATATCTATCTTATGAATTCCGGTTACAAAATAAAATACGTACTCGCCCGAGTAGTTGGAGACAGCGCCAATTTCCCAATTATCGTAATAACCCTGCAAATGCAGAATCAATGAGCGAAATTGGAAATCATTGCAAAAGCCTTGTTTAGATAAATTGCAAACATTTTGTTTGTTAGTAAAAAGAAATTGGCAACAGTTAAAAATTTCAAATCATTGAAAGTTTTCAGCTGTTTTGATAATTAAATAGCGTGAAAGCGATTTTTTAATGAAGTAATTTTTCGCATTGTTGACTAAGCGCAAAAATCACCCCACCCTCCCCCTGGGGCGATTGGCGCCAAAATTTAATCGATGCTTGCTTCCATATTGGGTTAGTGTTATTCCAAATTTCATTCAAATCGCAGCAATATTTCCCGAGATACAGTAGGTGCAGTGACAAAATAAGCACTTTTGATTGCTCCACCCCCCTTTGAGATATTGACACACAAATTGAATCAGCACCTGTACTCAATAGGGTCTACCTATGGACTAATTTTCGTTTGATTCCGCCGGTTACTTCCTGAGATATAGCAGTCACCCCCGCGCAGAACACGTGCGATTGCTCCACCCCCCTTCAAGATATTGACAAACAAATTGAATCAGCACCTGTACTCAGTAGGGTCTACCTATGGACCAATTTTCGTTTGATTCCGCCGGTTACTTCCTGAGATATAGCAATCACCCCTGCGCAGAACACGTGCGATTGCTCCACCCCCCTTGGAGATATTGACAAACAAATTGAATCAGCACCTGTACTCAGTAGGGTCTATCTATGGACCAATTTTCGTTTGATTCCGCCGGTTACTTCCTGAGATATAGCAATCACCCCCGCGCAGAACACGTGCGATTGCTCCATCCCCCTTGGAGGAATTCGCTAAAAAAAGTCAGGTGCACCAGTTCACATGGTGGTACATATGTGAAAAAATTTTTGTTCGATTTCATTCAGTAGTTTTTGCTCTAGCGCGGCCACAAAAACTGGTCACACACATACAGACTCACACACACACAGACAGACAGACAGACAGACATTTTCTAACTAGCTGTCGTGGCCGTCACGAAACTTTCTTCTATATCTATCTTATGAATTCCGGTTACAAAATAAAATACGTACTCGCCCGAGTAGTTGGAGACAGCGCCAATTTCCCAATTATCGTAATAACCCTGCAAATGCAGAATCAATGAGCGAAATTGGAAATCATTGCAAAAGCCTTGTTTAGATAAATTGCAAACATTTTGTTTGTTAGTAAAAAGAAATTGGCAACAGTTAAAAATTTCAAATCATTGAAAGTTTTCAGCTGTTTTGATAATTAAATAGCGTGAAAGCGATTTTTTAATGAAGTAATTTTTCGCATTGTTGACTAAGCGCAAAAATCACCCCACCCTCCCCCTGGGGCGATTGGCGCCAAAATTTAATCGATGCTTGCTTCCATATTGGGTTAGTGTTATTCCAAATTTCATTCAAATCGCAGCAATATTTCCCGAGATACAGTAGGTGCAGTGACAAAATAAGCACTTTTGATTGCTCCACCCCCCTTTGAGATATTGACACACAAATTGAATCAGCACCTGTACTCAATAGGGTCTACCTATGGACTAATTTTCGTTTGATTCCGCCGGTTACTTCCTGAGATATAGCAGTCACCCCCGCGCAGAACACGTGCGATTGCTCCACCCCCCTTCAAGATATTGACAAACAAATTGAATCAGCACCTGTACTCAGTAGGGTCTACCTATGGACCAATTTTCGTTTGATTCCGCCGGTTACTTCCTGAGATATAGCAATCACCCCTGCGCAGAACACGTGCGATTGCTCCACCCCCCTTGGAGATATTGACAAACAAATTGAATCAGCACCTGTACTCAGTAGGGTCTATCTATGGACCAATTTTCGTTTGATTCCGCCAGTTACTTCCTGAGATATAGCAATCACCCCCGCGCAGAACACGTGCGATTGCTCCACCCCCCTTGGAGGAATTCGCTAAAAAAAGTCAGGTGCACCAGTTCACATGGTGGTACATATGTGAAAAAATTTTTGTTCGATTTCATTCAGTAGTTTTTGCTCTAGCGCGGCCACAAAAACTGGTCACACACATACAGACTCACACACACACAGACAGACAGACAGACATTTTCTAAAAATGGTCGAAATGGACTCAGCGCACCTCAAAACGTGCAAATCCGTCAAAATTCGACATTCGAAAATTTTCACGAAACCAATACTTTCTTCTATATATTAGATATAGAAGAAAGTAAAAAATGCAGGAAATAATTTTAGATGATTATTTTAAGCATAAACTTCACTAATTATTTTTGTCACTATGTTACATAATTTTCAACAATAATTAATCAGTTTAAAGTGAATGTGTTTCACTTGATTTAATGTTTCAACACTTTATACTAGATTTTCGGGTTCTTGATTACAGAAAGGGCATAAGTCTTTTTTTTTAAAATTCTTATTAACTTCGGTAACGAAATGAAAACACAAAGTAAGGTGAAGTACTAATCTTACTTATGGTTAGATTAGTCATATAAACTCTTTCAGAAATTTATTCATTTTTGAATAAAATAAGCCCTTTTCATTGAATTCTAAAATATTCAATTTGGTACTTAAGCCCTTTCTGTAAAATCCATTCAGTTGCAACAAGCTTGAAATCAAAATAAATAAAGAAAAGCACGCTTTTATTGAAATTCATTGCTATCGAACTGCTTTGTATTTTAATTTTATATGACAACGCTACTTATTCTGCTTTTTATTTTTCTTGTTCTCTGTAGACAATAATAACAGTAAGCTCATGATCATGTGAGATTCTTTGTATTCTATTCGTATTTTAAAGAAGAAAAAAAAAATCTCATGATATATTATTCCAACGTTTTATCTCGTTTACTTAAAAGAATAAAAGAAAATTCCAATAATAATTTTTACAAAATGTCAGAAAGAACACAATGAATTTTTGAAAAAGGAAAAAAAATACAATTCAACTTGGTTAATAAAAGGAATGTTTCCATGTTCCGTGGGAAACAATAAGTTTTTGGCCAAGATTCATTTTAAAACCAGTCAAGGCGTATAATACATGCGCATGAAATCATAAATCATATCACGTCGAAAGATCGTGAGCTACACTGTAACGCATTCACCTTTATAAATGCGAATATTAAAACATCAGCTTTTTCGAAGTGACCATTTATGCGGCGAATTTATGTCGTTCGGCGGAAAAGAACCAGTGTGGAGGACTCCATTCCACTCGCGGACGGATACAGGAGCGGCACGGAAAAGGGGTGAAGCGGTCCCTGACCTGCTCATCAGCGAAGTTAGGCGAGAAACCACTTTGAAAGCGTTATCGCCGCTTGGCGAGATTTGTTTTCGCAATCTCCTATTTCGTAATCGCGTTGACCCTTTTGACAGAACCGGCTTCGGATGAGAGGCTGAAGCCGGCAAGTGGAATACGTGATGCCGAAGTTAAAAACTAAACTCTTATTTTTTTCCCCTTTTGTATGCTTATGCAGCAAGCGTGGATCCAGAGGGGGGTCTTGACGTCTCCCTAAAGCGACCAAATATAGCATAAAACTTCATTTTTTGGGTCTATTATTACGAAAAAAATTGTCAAACACCCCCATTTTTGTTTAAAAATTGCCCTTTGACACTCCCTTTTCGAAAATGACCCCCCCCCTTAACCACAAGCTGGATCCGCCCTTCGTACGAGGGGGAGGGAGGAGGGTATTTTAATACAAGAAAAAAGTTATTAATATGGCAGAGCAACAATAGTTTGAATTAATTTCAAAATATGGTCGACATTAATCATTTGAAAAAAAAATTATATATCTCTTGAAAAAAGGCAATTTCTTTTCTATGAGTTTTCTGAAACCACTGTAGCAATGAAATAGTCTCTTGTGATAAAAGTTACACAACTGAGAATGAAAATATTTAAAATATACTTCAAAATACATTTTATTTTAGTGGAAAAATGATTTAAAGAGAAGATGAAAAAATGCAAAGACCAACCACTCAAGGTTCAAGAAATTGGATTTGCTATTTCGCAAAAAATAGCCGAAGAGGAATAGCAGAAGAAACACGGACAGGGGATCGTCCTCTAAAAGAAAAAAAAAATGAGTTTGAACATTGGAAATTCACTTTATGTTTTTTCGCAATGATGAATTTCGACAAGTATGTGGCGTACGTCCGAGAGCACGTAACTCAGCTTTGCCCCGAGATTTAAAGTTCTTTTGGTTTAGCAGTTGAAGTATTGAGTAACTGTTAGGAAGGTCCTTGAATCAAACTCCACCAGGAACACACATTCGTACGTCACATATTGGTGACCCGACAACTAAACAGATGGTGCCATCTACCAACAATACCGCACCACCATGTCCTGCATGATGGAGGAGCAATGGCTGGTGGAGGCATCACGTTGGCAGACTACCAATCTGAAAGAGACACCGCCCGGCAACTTTAATCCCCCCCCCCTTCCCAAAAATGGAGAGCAATTTTTCATTGTTCTAAAAGTACTTACTGAGACAACAGAGTCAAAAGTTTTGCCTTGGCTCATGATGCACAAGCTCATGATGCATAGGCTCTCCGATGGGAGGTCACAGGAGGTCACTGCAACCTCCTAAAAAAGTCTTGTTCGGCAAGTTTTGTCTGACGATTTCGCAAATTCCGGAAACATAATTGAAACATAATAATTTTTAAATACGGGTAATGTGTGAATGTTACCCATGTGTGAATTGGTCCGCGTTTGAAATTCTGCAAGCAGGATAATTTTTGTTCGGCGGCTCTGTGAAAAGTTTCACCTGAATGCATTGTTGAAAAACTTTTGCATCCTTTTATAATAATGGTGTGATCTGTACTCACAGTTGCAAGTAGGTCGTCAAGAGTTTGTGTCGAGGAGTCGAAATGGGACTGATTTTGGTGTAAAAGAGTCGGAAATCGAAAGCATTTTCGCTGCACTGTTAAAACTACATGTTGCACAAGGCACCTTCAAATGTTCCAAGGCAGGGGCGATTGATTTTTTTTCTTATCATTGCTCATCTTGCTCATTTTTTTTGCCATGCATCCTTGTTAACACATGTTGATTACAAATGTTTTGGTTTTCCATTTCGAAAAATTTCCAGATCATAACCCCGGCTGCACCTTGAAGGTGAAACTTGACTCCCTACGGTACATTTGAAGGTGCCATTTGGCTGCTTAGGGTGCCATGGGTCACCCATGGGGTTCCATAATACACCCATAGGGTACCACATGGAGCCAAATGGCACATTCAAGAGTACCTAGGGGGTCAAGTGGAACCCCTCAGGGGGTGGGGGGAGGGGTTGTATTTAGGGAAATTTTTTGCTTTTTTGGAAGAGGAGCTCTTGTCCTTGGGGAGGGGTAGTAGTAGAATTTGGAAGGGGAAAAGCCACTGCTTTTGGGGGAATGGACACACCTGCCTTTTTTCATGTAAAAGAGGTAATCTTTCAAATGAAACGGCATCCGACAAAATCAACGAGGCAAAACAGCTAACAGCTTAAAAAGTAAAAATAACGGATTAACTGAGCAACCAATGAGAAAATCATAAACCAAAAAGGAACTAACGTTTTTACTTTTTAATCTGTTTGCTGTTCTGCCCCGTTACTTTCGTCGGATGTCTTTTCATTCGAAAGATCACCTCTTTTGTATTGAAAAAGTGAGGGTGCCCATCCCCCCAAGAGTCATGCAGCTACCCCCAAATACCACGAAGCCCCCGCCCCCACCCCAAACACGAGCCGAAATACATGCATGTAGTTCTCTGCTAATTTATACGATTTATCGGTGGTGCATTTTTCTTTAATTTTCTGCACAAATGTAATTTCTTTAGTTCTTAACTGATAAGCTAGTTTTTATGACTTTCAGTACCGTAAAACATTTAATATTTTTTTGGAATGTCCACATTAATTTGGTTACGCCGCTATATAGAATTAGAGAGAGAGAGCGAAATAGCTAGCTTTAGTAAATCTATATTGGTGGTATACAATCCAGCAGGATTTAATTTGCTTGGGAACTTACGGGAGCTCAACTTCAACAATTAAAAAAAAAAAAAAAAAAAAAGATCATGAATTTCCTCATTTTCGGTGGAGTTCAGACAGTGTACACATTAAAATAAGTTCTGGGAACTATATGGCTCCCAAACTTTTTTTATTTTAAATAAATCCCTGGTATACGGGAAAATAGGTTCGTTTAGTCTAACAAAAGAGCACCATTGACTTAAATTTTTAGAAGGAGGAAAATTCTCAATTTGCTGAAAAAGAACTTTCAAGTTTTACCGAATAATAAACACCGAATAAGGAATTTTTTGGTGACAGAGACCTCCCGTGACCTGCCATCGGAAAACCCCTGCACCAAGCTTTGACACGTTCCGTTCGAACCCTAACTGATTTACGACTAAACTTTTAATATAAAGGAAGTAAAAAGAATGGCATGGCATTTTATTATTGTTTTTAATTCACAAAATATTGTGTTTGTTTCTTTCTCACTATCATCTGCTGAAGACTTCGTATTTTAGCACTAATACAAAGAGGAAGATGTAATTTATAATAAAGAAAACAATGGATAAGTTGTCATTCTTCTCAAACTGCATTGTTCGGACATAAAAAAAAGCTACGGAAACTGTGTATTTAGCGTTTCTAAACATGAAAATGTGTTCTTACTGGCAGTTAAAAAAGAAAAAAAAATCCGAGAAGCAAACATCGTTGAAGAAGCATGTTCTTTTATGACTATTTAAGATGTAAATATCCCCGGCTTAAAGTAAATTTATCTGCTAAAAGAACAATCGTTTTGTACCCAAATACTACTGCAGTAACGGCAAACAAAATAATAAACACAGGTGAAAAATAAATGAAAACAAAAGTAGTACAGTCACATGAAAGAAAGCACAAAAAAAAATCCCTCTCCCCCTACATTCAGATAAAATGTTGTTTGCTCCAGTTTTTAATCACCGTGTGTAAAAATTATGTATTCCTGAAATAGTTTTTTGGGGGTTGCGCAATGTGCATACGATCTTCTGAGTTATCGGAACACTTCGAATGACGTAGGTCATTGTGATCTTGAAAAATGTATTTAATCCGAAGCTTATTTCTAACGATGAAAAAAAATTGGGAAAGAAATGAAATAGTGCTATTAAAATTTTTTTGCTTTTATTTGTATTTTAAACAATGTTTGTCTCTTAATATTTTATACAGGTATGTGCAGTCAGTGACACAGCCAGGGGGGAGGTTTTTGAGTCAAAAACCCCTCCCAGAGCCAATCCTAATACGAAAGTGCACATACACCAAAGGGCGGTTATGATTAAAAACCCCACCCAGAATGCAGTTTATGGCTGCGCCACTGCAACTGTAACATATCCTAATTAAAAAGAAAAAAGAGAAAAAAAAAGAAACGGCATTCTATTTCATTTTAATGTAAAGCATTGCGCAAAAGTCACAAAAAGAGAATTAAGGCATAAAGGCACAAGGCAAGGTATAAAGAGAGCTTGTAATTTAGGCAGGAATTCAAGTAAAACACGGACGATCGCAACTCACCATTGTAATCGCAAATTCCCAAATTTGGATAAGTTGCAATCGCAAAAATGCTAATCGCACTGACGTCACTACGGGTGGAGCCAATAAGAGCTCACAAGCTGTCAGCGATCTCCTCTTATTCGCCAAGTAGGCTGTGACGTTATATCTAGCTCGTTTTTCATAGGCAAACGTCACGCATAGGCGGACTTACGGGGGTGCCAGGGGGTGCGCCGCACCGCCAACATTTTTGGTTGGGTTTTGAAAATAAAGAAATTAAGAATAATTCGCCAAGAAATGCAGTTGGAAAAGAACATTATTATTCAGTGCTGTATTAAAGAATGAGTGTATACCCCTTAATTGGGTATTTATTGGTACATCATTACAATTTCTTCTACTTTGAAACTACCACGGCGAAATTAAAAAAAAAAAAAAAGTGACTATTGTAATAACTTTATCAGTAAAATCTGCCCTGAAATCAGCTGAAAACCAGCATTTTTTAGGTAAATTTTCAAAATTTTCCATAGAAATACCCCCTCTCCGGACTTCTTATTGTAGTGGCGCAACCAGAGGGGCCCACAATGATCGTGCTCCCTTCCTCCCACCCTTTCTATAGAATGCTGAGTTGATATTTTTTTAAAAATATTCTTTATTATTGAAGAGAAGGAAAGAACGCGTCTTGGGAAAAGGCACCAAAATACCTGATGTTGAGAAAATATCTTAATTTCTTTCAAAAATGAAAAAATCATTTAAGTCATCAGATCGGTAACACGAGCTAAACTGCGCAGTTTTTATTATTTTAAGAGTTATTTTATATATAAGTATAGTGCTATATTGCAAGTGAAGAAACCACGTGTTTGATTTTGGCTTAGCGCGATCGACTCGGAAATAAAAAAAAAATTGTCGGTTTGTTAGATCGGTAACAGTCAGAGCGGTAACATTGAAAAACAGCGAATATGTTACCGAACTAACTCTCACGTTTCAGAATTATTAAAAAGCAAAAATCATAGGTTTTAGCCATATATATTGAAAATTTTTGTTCTTAAAAAATGAAAAGCAATGAGTTTTAGTACAATTGCTTCATTTGTGGTACGTATGACCTGACAATAGAAGTTAGTAAAATAAGAAAAATTGACACTGCAGAAATTAAGTTAATTAATTATTATTATTTTATTTATTTATTTTTTTGGTGCTTCAATTTCTCATAACTTCGCAAAATAACTAGATAATAACTAGGATGCTAAATTTGAATTTCTAATCAAGAAATTAAATTTCCTGATTAGAAATCCTGCAACTAATGAAAGAAAAGCAAGCAGCAGAGTTGTGTGTTGAAAAAAGTGGAAGTTGTGTGTTGTTTCAAAACAAAACAAATGTTTTATTAGCTTGGTTTTGGTAATCTCATAATTTATTTTATCTAAAAACCTCATCGCTCATTTTTATTTCCAAGAAATTTTTGTTTATAGTAAAATTTGATTTTTTAGCTAATATATATACATTAATATAATTATCTTAATTCTATGTTAAAAATGCAAAGAAATGATATCATTTTTAAAGATGTTAATGAAGACTGAAAGCATAAACTCAGATATGTAGCTGATATTAACATCAGATCTGTAACACTCATCAGATCTGTAACGGCTTAAAAGTGAGTAATCTGAGGAGGGGGTAAATAACTTCCTTGACCTCCCCCCCTTTTATTTTCTTGCATTTAGACCCAATTTAGACTTAGAATCCAATATTAATTTTTTTCTACAAAAATTTTTTTTATCAGAAAACTCCAACTTCAAATTGGCACTTTTCAAAATATTGGCTCCCGTATGAAATCTGAAAAAGAAAAAAACTAATGTTTGAAAAAAATTAAGACGGGAGAGACTTAAAACCTCTCCTCCTAACATTTCTGAATATTGCTGTAAAACTTCGTTTTTTAGTTCTTGTATTTCGAGATGTTTCTGAGAGAGTCTCTTCACATCATCAGTTTGTCTACAGTTGCGTTCTTGGAATTTCAACTTCGAAAAGTTGTGGGAAAGGTGATCGATTTTGCTCTATTTTTCAAGAAATTGATCGGGGACAGTCCTTAAGATAAGCCCCATCCCTTAAATGAGCGTCAACAAATATCGCCTATAATCGCGTTTTTAGGACTTTAATTTCTAGAATTCTATGTGGAAGTTCCTGTGAACTTTTATTTTCCCTCACAGCACCAGAGGCAGCCTAAAACTGCCCTTTAAGGATAACATTATCAAAAATTTTCCTGGGGATAATCTCCCAAACCTGCCTATCAAATGGAAAAAAACTAAAAGCAGGATTCGCCAATGTGAGCCCAGCCCGAAAAAAACTAACCGAGATTTTTCGGGTGGGCCCGTCTAGAAATGACACACTATGTCGGTGCAGTGTTTTTTTTTTTTTTTTTTTTTTCACAATTTACTGCACATTGAAAACATTTATTTCAGAAACAAACTAAACATTACAAATATTTTGATCAATATCAAGTCTAGAAATTGGTACTGATCAGTTTAGTTATAACATTGAGTTTATTATGATATTTAGTGTTTGTCAATACGTGGTCCAGAAAAAGAAATCTTAATTTCTGAGCAAACTTATTAAGTATTTGAAGTAAAACTGCATATGAATTTCAGTTATTTGTTTATTTATTTGACTATTTAGAGGATCAAACTGAACAGGAACTATTTAAATCCATAAATTCAATTCAATATCAATTTAAAACATTTTATCATAATAATTTTAAAAAATCAATATAGCATTGCTTTTTCCAAATAAAAAAGTCTTTAGGGGTCACAGTGACCTCTCTTCAAGACTCCCGACTCCTTAAAAATTTTACGTAGCAAGCAGTAGTTTGGTATACAATGTTTGAATAGAGAATGATATTAAAATGACTCCCATGAAATGAAAACCCTGATATTTGATTAAAAACTCAGACAGGCTGGGTTTTTTCAAACTCTGCTTAAAACTGTTTTCTGGTTGCGCCACTGGCTTGTTGTCCAGGGAATCACCCCCCCCCCCCGATTTCTGCTACTGTTGCACCCCCAGAATTTGCGGTCTAAGTCCGCGTATGACGTCACGCTGACGTCACGATGTAGGCAGGAATTCAAGTGAAACAGGCGATCGCACATTGCAATCGCTACTGGAAGTGAATTACATTAGAACGTTTCTTGATAAAAACATCGTGACGTTTGCCTATGAAAAACGAGCTAGATAAAACGTCACAGCCTACTTGGCGAATAAGAGGAGATCACTGACTGCTTGTGAGCTCTTATTGGCTCCACCCGTAGTGACGTCAGTGCCAAGTTAAGTTGATGATAATGTAATTCATTTCCAGCAGCGATTGCAATTCGAAGCCATTGCAATGGTGTTTCACTTGAATCCCTGCCTATGTCTGCTCTAAATATTGCAAGTTTTTGGGCTCCAATCCAAAAGCAATTTTGATCAAGTACATATAGTGAAAAAATAAAAAAAATATTTTAAATGTTTTGAAACTGTGATGACTTAAGTCAAGTCATCAATGAAAGCTTCGAAAACCTGCACTATTTGAAAAGTTAAAATGTGAAGAATCCAAATTATTTCTGATTTCTCTTTGATTTTGGCAACAATTAAAGATCAGACTCGATACGCATTTTGACCATCGATGATTACGACCAAAGAAAGAAACTAAAGTACTTAAGTAATAGGCTTTAAAAATAAAATGGTTTTCCAAATATTATATTACTTGCGTCAACAATCTCTGCAATAACATAAAACAATCATTAAAATTGGAAAAAAAAAATTATAAACGCGTTTGAAACCATTGGGCGGATTTTGTTTCTTCTTCTCATTGTTCGTGGGAGCGTGGCGAGAACGTAATTACCTCGCTTAGCATGTGAAAGACCTTATAGTTTCGAACCCCTCGCATTGGCTCCATTCGGGAATCGTTTTCTTCCATTTCTTGTTTTTACAATCGAGAGTTTATTAAACTCTATATCTGAGTCATTTGCATTCCAGGGTATGGCGCCATAGTTTCATTCTCCATTATCGTCTGATTTTATTTTCCACTGCAAAATAAATAAAGTTAATAAGTATAGAACCTTCAACAAAACTTTCCTGGGCGAAAATTAATGCAAAATAGTTATTCTTTTAATAGTTCACCTGATACTGAATGGTTACTTTTTGTTTGTTGTTATCTTTAATTAACTGCCTTTACGAATTTTTGCCTTTCGCAAAGTTAAATTCCAAGGGTTTTATCCCATTTTCGATTAAATTATTTTTTGAAAAAAAATCCAAATTTTAAACATTTTCATTTCCAAAAACTGGTTTTCCGTGTTCTTTCCGAAGAACAATAAACTCTACATTTGCGAAAAAGCATTTTTTAACGTTATTATTATTATTTTTTTTTGGCGGGTTGGGTAAGTGTTGGTACTTGTGCGTGCATGCTCGCATTTTAATCATTCTGTAATAATGTGTTTTATTCAGTTCATAGAGAATTCAAACTTCGAAAAAAATTTCAAGTTCAGGGTGCCGTCGCTCAAGTGCAAGAGCAGATTCAGAAAATTTTCATAGTGAGTGGAATTTTATTTTTAGTACTTACTTTTTACTTATACTGTCTTGTAAATGTTGATCTCAAAGGTTTCGGACTTCGACTCCGAAACATATCTATGGGAAAGATGAAAACTTCCCTTACCCCAACATCATTAAAATTCGTTTGTTACGTTGTAGCACAAAATCGGGCCATAATTTTATCTACTAAATGAAAATCCTTTTAAAATGATAATATTTCTTACTTCTTCAAGTTAGCTGATATATTGTTAACTTTCATAGGATCATTAGAATATTTACGATAATCATCATGTATATATTTCCTTCAAATATTGTAAAGCAAAACTAGGCAATGGTCGCTAATGAGTTGCTAACAGCAGTAAAATATTTGCTATATTTTAAAACCGATTGTTCTAATTTTAAGATGATGATAAAGCAGTCAAAAATTTAGTGTACTCATTATTTTATTTCTAAAACATATTTTCTACTGTTTATTAAGTTTAAAACTGTCTTAATAACTTTTATTAAAACTCTTCCCAGAACGTGTTGTTTTGCTTTTTATTGTGTCAAAGACATGAGAGAGCTTCTCTTCGATTCACTTTGCGCATAAAAATTAAGATTTAGGCAAGTGTTTGAGCTTAAAAATATGAAATGATTAATTTAAAAAAAAGCTCCTTTGAGATTAGATTAACATGTTTCTCACGCTAAGTTATGCAATGTATCTGAAGGCGTTTTCTTTTCTTTTTTTCATTATTATTTTTTGACCAGAAAATTTTTTTTCTTTCCTTTGATCTGTAATTTGATTTGAAAACAACTTTAATAAAATTTATGTGAAAAATTTCTCCCGGTCTCTGTTGCTTAATTAAAACTCATTATTTCCATTTATAACTGTTAATTACAAATGTAATCTGTTCCGATTCTTATGATGTGATTTTTATTTATTTCTTCTTCTTCTTATTATTATTATTTTGTATTCATTTAAAACACTTAATCATCATTTTTTTGAAATTCTAAGATTTAGTATGTTTATAAAATCTGTCATAAATAAGACATTATTTTAATTATAAAAATTTTTGCAATTTTTAAGAAGTGAATAACTTTAATAAGAAAATTACAAACATTAGTAATTTAAACTATACAATGCCGCATGAATAATTTCAATTTCGTATCCAGGTTACAAACAATTTGGGACATAGTTAATTTACTATGTCCCAAGATTGTATTTGTAACTATGTCTTTACGAGAAAGAGAATGAAATAAATGTTAAAATGGACCGACAAATCCTTCTAAACACCTATTTGCTGATACGCGATTTAATAATAATAATAAAAAAATAGCAAAGTAAAAATCATTATTTAAGTATGTAGATTGTCAGTTGTACAAGTTACGGAAAAGAATCTATAAACATTCTTGCAAATCTTGTACGAGTATAGCAGCGGACGCAATGAGAAATAAGAATAAAAAAAAAATATGAGCTGATCTTAGATACCTCCTTTTGATGAAATACATTCTGTTTGATCTGTTGGATGTCATTGGTTTATTAACCATCATAATATTTATATTCCTTCAAATAATTTTCATGTTCCAAAAAATTGAAGGTTGAATTCTTTCAACTTTTAAATCCTTTCTTGTGGCGAATATTCGTAAAAATTGTAAAAAAAATCTAAAAAGAACAAATTTCAGCAATAAAATAATAATAATAATAATAATAATAATAAATAAATTCAAAGACAATTCCTAGTTCAGTTCCATATTCCAATGAGTTAATTTATTAATGTAAACTACTTTTCGAAATTTTTCGATCAATCCTCAAACGATGTATGCGTTTTATTTATTTATTTTTTAAAAAGTAGCGAAGTAGCGACTACAATTCAAAAGTAGTCGCTACATTTAAAAAAAAGTTGTTGTAGTTGTAGTTAACTACATTTATAACAAAGTAGTTGTAGTTGTAGTTCGCTACAAAATAAATGTAGTTTTTCCAAACACTGCATGAGACATGTCCGCTGCGTGTTTTCCCTCCTTTTTCGTACGACGCGACGGGACTGATCCGTCGATTGAGTAAGTAGAGTGTAATATTGGCGAAGGAAAATAGGCGAAGTTTGAATAGATAAACGCTCCATCCTGTGTTTTTCTGATTTCTTTGTTTTTTTATGTTCTAAAACATGGCTGGCCAACCTTTTTAGGGAGAGTGCCACTATCTGGAGAGAAAAAGCTCACCGTGCCACATTGTATTTTTCCAACAAACTGATTTTTTTTTTTTTTTTTTTTTTTTTAAGTTAAAAATAGATTTTATGTTGGCTGACTATGTAATTCTTACTCAAATGAAACATTTTTCTCGTAAATCTGAGCCATTGAAATCTAAAGGATAATAAAGATATTACTAGTCCAAACTTAAGGGTTATCGTTAATAAACACTTTAATAGGTTCTGTCAGTTGACTTGCGCTTAAAAAAGAAACAAATGACATCAAACAGTCTACTCTAAAAATTAAACAGTCAGTAAATGTGATTTATGAGTCTGTATCTGTTTTACCAAGTCCTTAATTTTAGGATTAGTTCTTAAGAATCCTAAGAACTTTAACGTTTTAAGTACTATCAATTAATATTCAACGGTACTTAGACTTTTCTGCATTCATAAAGAAAAATATTTGTTTAAAAGCGTATTTTGAACCAAATCTACAACAGCATCAGACGGCTAAAGTGTGTAAAATGTGAAAAAAAAAAAAAAATGTTGGTGCAAATTTCCAAATTTCTGTATAACGTGCATGACTTTCTGTTGAGGTAAACTCTTATATTTGATTACCGATGCAAAAGGTCAGTAATTCCGACTTGGATTTCAGAAGGGAAACAAGTAGTGTCTTGCTGAGAAATAGACTAAGAATTTGAAAAGATCAGCATTTTTTTATGATCCTGAAAATCATCAAACCTAACACTGAATGAATATTTAAAATATAGGTAAAATTTTCTCCATATAGCATTGAAAATTATTAAATTTGTGTTGATACTTTCAGTATTAAATTTAATGTTTTTTTTCTCCAAATTAGAAAGAAACTGAAGTTTCATCATAAAAGAATGCAGATGGCCTATACTGATTTAGGAAACTTTTCTTGTACTATCTTAAATTTAAATAACTTAAACGCCGGATAATAAGAGATGACTTAGCTAAATTCATTTGCTATTCTTCATTCCTAAGTAGCAAGTCCTCATTGCTTTCCTTCCAAACATTTTAAACACTCACTAAAATTCTAAAATCTTATGACTATTTATCCTTTGGATAGCTGTTGCACATTTCAATGAAGGAGTAACTTGCCATGCTCTCCTCTTTCTCCTGGGAAAAGTTCACAAAACATCCAGAGCTCTAATTCGTAGTTTGTCAATACGGTGAACTCTACAGGGTCACCAGCAGAGAAAAAGTCTCATTCCTTGGCAATGAGTTTGTGATAAATAATTCGATGATACTTTTGAAGTTTTTTTCCCAAATTATTTTCAAGTAATGCAACAAAAACAATTTAAGGATCTTCATTTATGCAACCATAACGAATTTGTCCAATCTGGTTTCTTAATTTTAGTAGCAGAGTTAACTTTTTTTCAAAATTTTATCCCCCGTAGCTGAAACTATTGCAGATCAAAAATCCATTCTGCAACATCGAAAGTTTCATTCTTGTCGAACGCAAATATGCTTTACAAAGCATTGTCTGTATCGTCTCAGCTTTTGTTGGATATCAAAATCTAACGTTAAGTACTTTGCAATATTCTAGTTCAGAATTTGTAAGCCAACCTCCTGACACTTAATTATCACAATATCATTATATTTATCAGTTTAAGGGTTTTTGTTTTTATCAATATTTTTGAGATCGACATTTTTTCCTCAATTTTGGAATTTTTTCAAAAAGTCTTCGCGTGCCACTGTCACTGCTCTGCCGTGCCACATTGTGGCACGCGTGCCGCGGGTTGGCTACCACTGTTCTAAAAGAACGTGAATTTCGTGTTTATAAAGTCAAGAACTTCTCGAGTTCATAGTGCTCTGCATTTTTCACCTTGACGTTGGATTTTTTTTTTTTTTTTTTTTTAAAGAATAAGGAGAGTATTACGCGTTTGTAGCTTTTAGCATATATTATACAAATGAATACACAGCGTGACATCACTTCCCTGCAATGATGTATAGGATAAAGGGAAAGGCAGGGTATGGTAGGGATAAACTTTGCGGCGGAAATCAGGGTTGCCAGACGTCCCGGATTTCAAGGGACTGTCCCGTTTTTTGAAAAATTGTCCCGCGTCCCGGTGAACCTTGATACGGGACGGCTAAAGTCCCGTATTCTAGCTGGAAGCAAAATTTTTTGCAAAACGAAACATTATTTTCAGAAAAAGAATAAAATTAAATAAAAAATTTGAAATAAGAAAATTGATTGAATTATAGCGCTTTCTGTCTTGAAGGTGTAATATGGGCGATTCTCTGTAAACTGGTAATTGGCTGTCCGGACTGAGTATTTTAAAAATAATAAAGTGTAATAAAGTAATTATCGCTCTTAATACTAGTAAAGCATTAATACTTTGTGGCCCAATTGTATTTGGAGTGATAACAATTTAATTTTTTTTTCTAGAAATTATCTAAGCGCCAAAAATACAGTCCCCTGGCTGTCCCAATCCCGTAGTCTAACTGTTTAAGATAGCATTTCAAAAAATTTATTAACACTACATAAATTTCGCAGTTAATATCTAAAAACAAAATAATGAAGCTATATTTTTTTTCTTATGAAATAAGGTATAATTACGTATTTCTAAAACTTAAAATTGTGATGTAAATTCTGTCCGGAGTTTTTTCAAACAGTCCCCTGCAACAAATTCAAAGCTGTAATACGAAAAATCTATAACTTTTGCAAATTCTTTTTGGCATGAAGTTTAAAGTAATCAGTGTGAATTTGCCGAAATCGCCGAGAACGGTGTTGAAACGCTACTTTGCTTAGTTTGAGAGCCACATTTGTGATGAAAGCATGCATCAGTGTCGTTGCGAAAACAGTCCTCTGGGAAGTGATTTTATTAATGTCAATTAATTTAATTATAAAACATATTAGTTATTATGTCCACGATTTGTGCCTAAATTTATAGGTAGTCTCGTAACAAATTATGTTCCAATAGTTTTGCAGATATTACGCAACAAAGAGCAAAAACCAGGGGCGCCCCGAGCTTAAACTTTTGGGAGGGGGAAAATTCTCAATTTGCCGAATGGAACTTCAAAATGTGCCGAATGAAAAAATACGAGTAGTACACAAACCTTATACCGCTACTTTGAGAAAAGACAATGGGTATCAATTAAAAAAAGAAAAAAAAAAAAACAAGAACTTTGATAAATAACAACGGGCTTGTATGCTGAATCGTCAAAGCGATTAATTGGATTTCTTATAGATATATATACAGATTAAAACACTGACTGTAAGACAGATTACAAAATATTGCATATATGATGCGTGTTTACAAATTAAAGCATGCTGGAACTTATTGCTGGAACAGCCAGTATTATACTGTAAAAACAACAGTTCCTTTTTAGCCACGGGCGTCGTTGGCGGGGGGGACAAGGGGGACATGTCCCCCCCAATATTTTCAAATCACCAGAAGACCCCCAATATTATAAAATAATAATTTTGAAAAAAAAAAAAATCGGGACTTTTCTAAATCAAAATTAAATTCTCCAATCTCAACTGAAATAACAAAAACTTCCGTATCTACTTGAAAGACCGTCTCAGTTATTTTCCCATGAAGCTGTCTCGGTCTTTTGGTGCTTTTAGCATCGTTATTGGAGCCATCATTTTCCTCCTACAAAACCCATCACTGCGTAGTAAGATCCAATTCCTCCACTTAACAATGGAGACTTTCCCTTTTCCTACCCCACCCTCTCCCTCCTCGCTCTGACAGGGACAAGAGAAGTAATAAATAAATCTTAGAGGGGGTTTCTTGTGTTTTCCTTGGTTAGGTTACTTGATCCTTGAAGGGCTTTTAAAATCGAGGTCGAATCTGTTCTCTCTCGAAGATGTGGTCTAGTCCGTTTTGGGAGGGGGGGGGGGGAACGCAGGGGCTGAGTCCTGTAGCAAACGTTCCCCCACTTTCCTTCCCCCCTAAGAATTACACCTCTGCCTTAAAGTGAATATTATCTCCATTGAGCTCGCGGGTGTCATGCCACGGGGACGGGACACTTCCCCCTTTCCTACATTTCGAAATAGTACAAAGTCCCCCCCCCCCTCTCCCCAATATTTTCATTAAATATATTCCAATGCCAAATAACGGAATTTACGTTACAGTATTAGCAAAGTATGAACATCCTTTTTTTTTTTTTTTTTTTTGTAGAAAGGAATTACATCAGAATTAGCCCATCGAGAACCTGCCATTAAAAGCAGGGAAAGTGACAGCCTGTTATCCAAGAAATAAATTTTCTTTTGTACACTTTACCCCCATCTCAAATTTTTCTCAGGATCCTGTCTCTGATAACGACACCCATCCCTCTTTCCCTGCCAACTCATTTAAGGGGGAAAGATGAGTGTCCAGCTGCATAACAATGGACACTAAAAAATCTCCCTCTGACCCCCCCCCCCCATAGTGTACCCCCAGAGAGGAAGGGGCTTTAATTACTTACTTTAGATAGCACTAATGTGTCCATCTGTTTTTCCACATGATGTGAGCTAGAAATTTTTTCGGAGAACAGCTAGAGAAAGATCTTTCTTCGTGGAAAGCGACTCCTTTCATAAAGTATAGAGCTATCCATCGGTTCAGTATAGCATGTCCTATCCAGTAAAGAGTATCATATTTGGAGGAAATAAATCATGTAAGTTTTACTCATTTTATTGTTTTTGTTATAACATAAAAAAGATCTAACAAAATTTCTTGTTAACTCCGTATACCTTTACCGATAAGAGTGAGCACACAGAGCGATTTTTAAGACATCAGTACCACAAATTGCTTATGCATTGAAGGAAATACTAATATGCCCTCAAGAGCGAATCTAGGAATTTTTCAAGGGAAGGAAAATTGGTTTTTATAACTTACTTTATATTATGTATACTGGTTCGCAAATATTAATCACAAAAGTTTCGGACTGGAAATCCGAAATATTTCCGGGGGAGAGCATCAAACCTCTTTCACCCAACATTTATAAATTGTCTAAAAGATTTTTTGAGTTTCAATATCGGAAAACTACCGGTGGAGAGGTCCTCAAAGGAGGGGGCGATTGCCTCCATCGCCCCTCAGTTGTATCCGTCCCTGTGTGCCCCTTAATCATACTACGCTAACATAAGTAGACTCTGTAGAGTTTTTTTATACTAATCTGATTTTTAGCTGAAATGCTTTTTCATAATTTATTTACAACTAGCGGGTACCCGGCCTGCCCGGGTGTTCTGTGGGTGTAGGGTGGTTTAGTGAAACTCATTCATAAATTTCCCAACACTAAAGTGTATATCTATAAACATAATGGCTACTTCTTAAAAAAAACCAGCCTGAACGAGCTCCCATCACTCAAAAGTGAGACAACATTTCGGGCAAATTAATGAATAGGGAAATAAAGTATCATCTGAAATTCATAATGACATCAAGAAACATATAAGTACAGTAACTCATAAAACAATAGAGAAACGAAATATATTATACAAGATATAGATATATATATAAAAAATACAATATAAACAAAGAAAAAGAAAAACTTAAAATTTCAGAGCTAACGCAATGAAGACATTGATGGATAAGTTAGTGTGCACGCACCATAATTATTGTTGAAGTAGATAAGTTTAAGTGGAGCTAAGTATAATGTTTTTATGAAGCCGTGTTTTTAAATAAAATTTCTATCGTGTTTATGCATTTTTAGGCCTGTTCTATGGTAAGTGCAATTCCAGAATCTCTCGGTTCCATAGAGAATTTCAATAGTGCCCTTTGAATAATAATTCTGGGTGTTTTTGCAAGAAATTGGTTTAAAAGAGTCATCACGACTGAGCGTGTAGTATGGTAAATTATGGATCCATTTGCCGTGGCCATAGTGCCACTTATTTCCATAATTAAACCCCTTGTCGGGGACTGAATCATACATAAAATAGACAACCAACTTATAATTATAGAATTTGGTTGCAGCGTGATGCATTAAAACATATCGTATTTATGTTACCAAATTATGTTAGGTCCTATAAAATTCTTTGGAAAGTCTATTTATTAGAACGTTAAGTTCTGTTTAAATTATTTTTAGTTGTTTGACCCCAGGTAAGTATACCATAATTAATAACTGAGTAGATCATAGAAAAGTATAGGATGAACAAAACATTTACAGGAACTAAATTTGACACAAAGTTCATTAAACCTAAACTACGAGAAATCTTTTTTGAAACAAAATCAATGTGATTATCCCAGCGTAAATTATTTTGCAAATTAATCCCCAAAAAATTAATGTTCTCTACATGTTGATAAGTTTTTCCAATCAACCTTAGTTCAAAATTGTCAATTTTCTTATTTTTCCAATGAAAGATAGTGAAATTAGTTTTGTCGTAGTTAACATACAATTTATTGGCATTAAACCATAACATAACTTTCTCTAATAAAACCTGACTTTTAGTTTTCAAAGAAACTACATCCTTTTCACCAACAAAAACAGAAGTGTCATCAGCATAAGACAAAATTAAAGAATCTTTAGATAATAAGAAAATGTCATTTAAAAAGATAATGAATAACAGTGGACCCAATATTGAACCCTGAGGAACACCATACTTAACTGACAGCATTCTTGAGCATGAATTTCCTATGGAAACATACTGTTTTCTATTACTTAAATAACTACAAAGCAGATCAAAAGGTCCACCTCTTATACCATAAAATTTTAATTTGTGTAGTAATATATTATGGTCAATAACATCAAAAGCCTTAGTAAGATCAAGAAAAAAACCAAGTACAATATTTTTTTTGACATCAATTTCTTTCTGAATGTAATCAATTGCTCGAATTATAGCTACTTCAGTTGATTTATTTTTAGTAAAACCATATTGGTTATTTAAAAGTAAATTATTAGTGCAAAAATAGTTCCAAATCCTAGAATAAATTAACTTCTCAAGAATTTTAGCAAAGATGCAAGCAATAGAAATAGGTCTATAATTTTTAACATCATTGGGGTTACCTTTTTTTTTGAAAACAGGAATAACCTTACAGACTTTCAAATTATTCGGTATTATAAACTCAGAAAAAACACAATTAAATAACATTGTAAGTACAGGCGAAATTTCATTTTTAATATATTTTATTACTCTGGGGTGTATTCCATCATGCCCAGCTCCCTTAGAAATATTCAAATTATCAATTATCGTAGTAAGCTCAGCAGATGAAATTTCACCTAAATAAAAAGAATAAGGAACAGATCCAAATTTCTCTAAATACCCATAGAATGAGTTTTCATTAGAAGCACTGATATCATTGGTATTGATTAAATTATCAGTTATATTCAAAAAGTAATTATTTAAAATCTCTGCCTTATCAGCATCATTCACAACAGTTACATCATCATATTTTAAATCACAAAAAATCATCATATTTCAATCGCACTGAAATTAACCATTTCCAAATATTGCTCGTTAAATAAGTCCCATTATTAGTTTCTATCCTCGTGACAACATTGGTGAGGTGAAAACATCTTATGTACCTAATTTAGAAATTTTTTTGACTATAAACACTTTCTATTCTCTAACTATTGCCAAAATCAATATTTTTTTATTTCACCCGTTAGCGATTGTTGGCTCAGATAAATATAAAAATCCGTAGAAGGCAATAAATTCCATACTTACTCCAGAGAAGCCTTGATTCAAAATTTTCAATATGATTACAATCAATATTGTTGCTGCATGGCACCAAATTTTTGCAACAATGAGTTGAAAATTTAATCATTTAATGGGGAAATGACATAAAATTAACTGTTTTCCATAATAACTTTTTTAAACTAAGCTTTTTAGAAATAAATTATAGCTTATCCTGCTCCCTGTTATTGTAGCTATCTACGGTGAAAAAATGGTTAAAATCGGTTCAGTAGTTTGGAAGATTACCCCGGACATACGTTTTCAAAAGTAGTCTTTTATGTATATAGATGAACATTACAAGATATTTGATTGGAATATTTTCGATGAGCGTATACTAATCAGTATTCAGATGCTTATTTTTGATCTAAGTAATTTAAATTTTTGAACAAGTTAAATAATACACAACAAGAGAAAATTACCTGTATTTTCGTGTTAGCTTAGTATTTTCTTATTATTGTAGTTACCAGTGGCGTACTCAGGGGGTTGGCTGATAGGGCTGCAGCCCGCTCCGAAATTTTCAAAATGAATTTTAAAAATGTAAGCTAAGTTTTTTTTTCTAAATTTCCCTTTTTTTTTGAAATCTTAAATGAGAAAAGCTTTTAGAACAGATAATTAACTATAGGACAAAATTAAAAGAAAGATTTTTTTATATTTTGACATGTCTATTTTACTGTTCGTCATGTTTATTATTATCCTATTATTCCATTTTGGTCATTTTTATTGAAAATCTATGTTTCAGAAATGCCGATTAATGTTTTTCAGTCACAGATTTTGTTAAATATAATTTAGAAAGTTTAATTGAAACCCAATATTGGGAACAATAGTAAAATAAACTACAAAATTAACATTATTAGAGCGTTAATTAGCCAAAATATTGCAAACAAGTGTTTCAGCAACCCTTCTTTCAATGAAGAATTTTTTTTAATCTAAAGTTATCATTCTTTGTGTCCATCAGAACACTTTCTTCACAATAATTTTAATGAAAAAAAAAGTTTTTTTTAATTATGTATTTTTGTCGACTTAACTAGGCATTGAAGAAGAAATTCGAGGCATTTACTTTTTTAGCTACATTTCATGAAGTGCTCCCCCCTCCCCCAATCTCAAAAAGTCTTGACTCAGACCCCCCCCCCCCTGAAATGATTTGTCTGCGTACGCCACTGGTAGTTACTAATTGATATACATTTTTATGAAATTTGAATTGTAAAGAAAACGTTCAATAATAGTAGTGTTGATAAACGAAATATTTTTTTCCAAATTAGAATTATATTTTCAAATAACTAAGAAATAGTTTACGTGGAAAATATTCTGTTTCATCTTTTAAGTGAGGAAATAATAAGGCTTGTTTAGTTATGAGTATTATTTTGATAACTAAATTCTTTTTTGAAAGTTTATCGCTGCATTTCCATGAAAAGCTTTAAAAAGAACTGAATTATCATTAAAAAGAGCAAGTTATTTATCTTTCATACAAATTATTTTAAATTGAAATTTCCAAACCTAATTTTTAGCTGAGAATTATAAATTTCAAAATGGAACTTTCATTCAGAATTAGGTGAAAGATCGTTCTCATTGACAATATTGAAGTAAAACAAATGGATGTGAGGCTAAGAAGTAATAATAAAAATAAATTAAATTAAAAGAAAAAAAATTAGAAAGATTTTTCACACATTGTTAGAGATCAAAATGCCAGATAAATAATTATAAAGGGAATTTTTTTCCCTGGTAAATTACACTTTATATTAAGAAGTCAGAACTTTTCAGACAGTCTTCCCCGTGAAAACTTATATTTAATCGTTTTTAATTATTTGAAGGGCCAAGGGGAAAAAAGATGAAAGTCAATTTTCCGTCAATTTTGAGATATTAGCACTATCTAGGGGCTATGAAGGAGCACTATCATCTGGTAGAACAATAAGGGGGAAAAAAGATAAGAATCGACCGAAATGTGCATGAAAACTCTATCAACTACACAAGGAGTTACGAGAAGTCAAACTTTGTTTTTCGTTTTTCTCGAAATCGCTTTTTGGTCACTTTCATCTTTTTCCCCACTGGCCCTTCATTTGCTTTTATCAAAAGTAAAAATTAAGACGCAATAAAAGCAGGATGAAAAACATTTATTTTTTCAAGCACTAAATTAAGCTTTGCATTGTTATTGATCAAATGCATGAATTTTGAATACTGTAACGTGAGCATAAAATGTGAGGTGTGGGAGTAAAAACCATTTTTTTTTTAAATTCTTTTGCCGCTTTAACTTGAATAAACATATCTCTCATTAAAAAAGGAGGCATCTCCGTTTCCCTCTCTGTAATTCTTACCCTAATATCATTGAAAGTCAACTAAAATCACGTTGTTCGAATATTTGGCTGTCCTCTTAAAGTTACCAAAGATGACCCATCAATTTTGAAAAAGTTCCGGGGTGGGCCAAAAATCTCCCCTCCCCTAACATCAACACAGATCGTCTAAAACTGCGTTTTTTTTACAGTTACATTTTCAAAAAAAATTTTCGGGGAGAAACCCCGCACTTCCGGATATTATCTATAATTGTATTTTTAAGATTTCAATTTCCAAAAATATTCAGGGAAGCTCTTCCACTACTACCATTGCCAAAATTGTTTAGAATGCATTTTAAGGCTGTAATTTAAATAATTTTCCAAAAAGAGGGAGCTCGAATATCTAATCTGCGTTATATTAGCAAAGATAGTCTAAAATTGCGTTTAAGCAATACAATTTCGAAAAAATCCCCGATCCCCCCCTTTCATAGTACGATCAGAGACAATAATGGAGTTTTTAACGTTTCGATATCGAAAAATGGACATAAGAGCGCCCTCGAGCCTCTCCTCCCATAACATTACCAAATATCGTCTAAAATGCATTTTTAAGACCACAAATTCGAAAAAACTTCTGGGGGAGAAACCCCCGTACTCTCTTATTTCTGGGTAAATAATATATTTACGATTAGGAACTCTCTGATCTAGTTATGACTTCCCTCTTAGAAAAGAAGCTGAACCCATTTTTTTCTCTCAGTGTTTAAGATGTGTTTAAAATTAATTAGGGGGGTCAGCAATCCCCGCCCACGACGGGTCCAAATATGACTCCTTGTGGTCCTTATTTGAAAATTGCAATGTTCACTGGTCTTTACAAAGGCTATAAACATGTTTAAAAAACATGAATTTTTCCTAGCATTTCTTTTTCCAAAGTCCCCCCCAATCTTCAGCAGGCAGCGACGCCCATGAGTTTACAATATACAAAGACTGCATTGCGCCCTTGTTCGAATCCTCGCTCAATCTGGGAGGGCAGTAACTGAGCTGAGTGCAGAACTCTGATCAAGAAGTTGAATATGCTTTAACACTGGTAGCAGTGGCGGATATAGACATACATTTTGGGAGAGGTCAAAATGAAAAGTTCAGCCCTCCCCCAGAAAAAAAAATTGTTTTCAAAAAAGTTCTGTCCAGGCTACTTTAAAATGTTTGTAAGAGATCTTATAGCTAAATAATCTACTTAAAAGTAAAGAAATGTTACGTACTAATTTACGTCGGCGGTGAAATATCTTTTTCGACAAGCTACAGCTTGCTTAACCTGGGGCTGATAGGGAACTGAATATTCACATGTGACCACAAAATTGAGTAAATTATCGTGTGCTTTACTCTTCATTTCAAATTTTATACACTCATGTGACCTTTGAAATTCTTCTACGTTCCCCAGGTTGAGAACCAATACTTTAAGAGTACACAGTGAAACTCTGATAACTCAGCTGGCTGATAACTCGACAACCTCGGTAAGTCGACATTTATTTTCACCCATGACTCTGTTCAATGTTAACTTCAATGGGTACAAAACTCTATCACACGGCATATCACACATTGCTAAATCCTTTCAACTTCGCTACAACTTTGGTGTGCTTCGACCGCGATTGTACAATTTCGAACGGAAAATCCCCGTGTGCATTGTTTTTCAGAGTCCAACGTATGTACGCTTCAACTTTTTTAATTCCTCGCAAAACAGTTGCATGGACTTCAACTTTCTGGCAATATCAGCCAATCAGGATTAAGCCATTCTTTGTCCTGATGACGTCAAAAAAAAACAATATGGCCGTCTATAGCGATATCAACATGCACGTGGAGACACCATATAGCATAGATGAAAACATGAGAATAACTTCAGGTGAGTTATTAATCTCCCCCCAAAAAAATCCCCGCCAAGAAAATCTTAAATACTCAGCCTTAAAAAGTTATGATATCGAGTTTTCCCGCCAAGTTTGTGCCAAACTACAACTAACGTGTATGGATAGTTCTTTTAAATTGTTTTCAGTTTTGCCAGGCGGGAAGCTTTGTCTTGTGAGGTGGTTGCTTAATGAGTAAAAACTTCTAGCCTGGCAGGACTGAAAACAATTTAAAAGAACTATCCATACAGGTTAGTTGTAGTTTGGCACAAACTTGGCGGGAAAACTTGATATCATAACTTTTTAAGGCTGAGTATTTAAGATTTTCTTGGCGGGGGATTTTTTTTCAACACTGTTGGTTTTGGGGAGATATCACATGTTTTTGCATTAATATTATTTCTTTGCCTGTTTTTTTTTCTCTTCAAAATTTTTCTTGGCGGTCCGACATATGTGGTTTTCTTGGCGGCATGCATTTGGTGCAAAAGTTCAAGGATCTTCTTCAGTCTAGGATAAATTTGAAATCAATCACAATGTACCACCCGAACCGACGCAAAACAAAGCTAGTTGCTAACAATACTACGATTAAATTAAAAGTTAAAAAAAAAAAAACAAAAAAAAAACGACCCTTATCTCGTATTAAAATGAACTAAATTGAAGATCCTTTTAGGCAGGAATTCAAGTGAAACACGGACGATCACAACTCACCAATGCAATCGCAAATTCCCAAATTTGGATAAGTTGCAATCGCTATAAATGCTAATCGCTAGAATGCAACTTAACTTGGCACTGACGTCACGACGGGTGGAGCCAATAAGAGTTCACAAGCAGTCAGCGATCTCCTCTTATTCGCCAAGTAGGCTGTGACGTTTTATCTAGCTCGTTTTTCATAGGCAAACGTCACTATGTTTTTAGCAAGAAACGTTCTAATGTGATTTGACTTCCAGTAGCGATTGCAATTTGCGATCGCCTGTTTCACTTGAATTCCTGCCTTAAAAGCCTTATGCAATAAAATCAATTACAAATATTTTATTTGTTAACAAATAGAAACTGGCAACAGATGAAATTATAAATCATTGAGTTTTCTTTCCTCGTCGCCCAACAATGACAACAGTTTCCAATCGCTTGAATAAATGCTCAGACGTTGAACAGAGCTAGTAGATAGAAATCGGACCAATTTTAAGCATTAATAACTCCGGCCTGCGATGACCCGGGGCTAAATTTTGGTATACGTCCTCAATGTCTCATCGAGAATATTCATACCAAAAATCAACACTTAAGACCCCCGGGAGAAAAGATACGGAAAATAAAAACGAGGGTGTGGGGGTAGAAAAACCCCCTATGCCGAGCTTTGGGACAAACTAAATGTGGGTACAAAAGTAGAGCTCAATCCGAGTTATCGTTTAGTCTGGACCCCTGTCAAACAATTTTTAAAAAGTGCGAAAAATGGCGATTTTTTAACATTTATCACCCCTCCCCCTGAGGGTCCTGGATGTTTTGCTTTAGTATGTGCCGTCAGGGGCCGCTGGAGATTGAGTATACCAAAAATGAACTCTAGGGATCTTTATGGGGCTGAGATACAGAGGGGTGAAAACCCCGGTTTGGTTACTCGCGTAATCAGTTCTTTGGTCGCTCTTTTACATTTTTCTTGGCGACGGAAATTTCTTGGCGGCTTGTATTTGGTTTTCTTGGCGGGGCGGGACGCTCCCGCGTCCCGTGATAACATATTTTTATTTTAAAAACTTTTCAATCTTTATTTCATTCAAACTTTCTCGTTAGCATTGTGTTTTTAGCTGATGCCTGGCAACCCTGATGGACTTCTTTCGGTTGAAGCACATCGAAGTTGTAGCAAAGTTGAAGGGATCTCGCTACGTGTGTTACAGTCGAATTTGTCTATCTCGAATTTCACGGGACAGAAGAAAAATTCGAGATACGGAGGTTTCGAGATACAGGGGTTGTGGTAAAATTTACGAAAATAAGCAATTGGAACAAAGTCAAATACTTAATAGGTTGTTTTGCATTCATATTGTTGAATATTTTACTCTACGACATGTTGTGAGTCCACGTTTTACTAATTGTGACGACCTGATGACTATATTGGAAGCAAGTTAATACATACCTTTAAGTACAAACATAGTCTTTGAATGATTGTGCAGAAGATGATTTTTGTCTCCAAGTGCTGGAGATGAAATTCAGAAATGAGAGTCGTCGAAATTTGAGATAGAGATTTTTGGGAAAAATCATTCGAGATAAACATGAGAGAAAACATTAAATTTATGTTGTAAAAGCAGGGAAATTGAAAGATTTCGATATAGAGAGGTTTTCGAGATAATCAGGCTCGAGATAAATAGTTCCATCCATAGTTTGACTGTAAAAAATCCATAGTTCGACTGTATGCGCTTTGCAAGAATCTCTATCAATTGACATCCATTTGCGACATTAGTTCACATTTCTCTACCGATGTTCTTTCACATTAACAATTTCTGAGAATTTTGTGGTTTATGGGTCGGTCAACTCAATATTTTCCGGAAAGAGTTTATTTAGAAAATCCCTACATGTACCCAGAGGTGTCAGCCATCACACTTTGTGCTGTTGGCGCAGTCCCAGAGCTTGAAGGGGGTCGGAGAAATGTGCCCAGGGTAGTGTAGCTTTTCAAAAGTTGTTGATTGACACCGAATAAGGCATTCAAAATTGTTCTATTAATTGTGTTATGTTATTTTTCGAAAAAAATTATAGTTTAAATTATAGTTTAAAATAATCTTTAAATTAGTTTAAAAAAACTAAAAAATACGCTTTTATATGTACTTATAATGCAGCAACATGTAATATAGTAACATAGTTTAGCCTTTAGTATTAATAATAGTACTAAATATATTACTCTTATATTTGCAAAGAACGTGAATTTTATCTTTTATTCAGAGTTACATACAAACAACTGAAACACATGAACACATCAAAGGGTAATAATATATTTTAGCCTTTAGTTTCAACAATAGTATTAAATATATTACTTTTATCTCGTAAAGAACGTGAATTTTATCTTTTATTCAGAGTTACATACCCACAAGTGAAACTAATAAAAGCGTATCAAAAACTAAAAAATACGCTTTTAGAATTCATCAAACTAAAATTGGGTAATACATCAACATGTAATGTAATGTAGTTTAGCTTTTAGTATTAATAATAGTATGAAATATATTACTTTTACATTTGAAAATACGTGAATTTTGTCGTTTATTCTGAGTTACATACAAACAGCTGAAACCCTTATACATTAACATGTAATAATATAGTTTAGCCTTTAGTATTAATAATAGTATTAAATACATTACTTTTATATTTGTAAAGAACGTCAATTTTATCTTTTAATCGGACTTACATACATACAAACAAACAAACAAACAAACAAACCCACATGTGAAACTAATAAAAGCGTTTAAAAAAGATGAGCTTTTCACTGAAATTAAATTTTATAAAGTGGATAGCACTAGTAAATAGGCAATACAGAAAACACTACAATGGTCGAAATGATGGAGTCTCGGCAAGTTGGCACCCGTTTCACTCGGCATATTTTCGTAAGTTCCTTGGGGATCCTTGGAATTCCTTGGATCCTTGTATCCTTGGAATTGGGGATTCCTTGGAATTTATCGAGCTTCCACTGTAGAAGTTAACACTTTAACGGGCACAAGCCGGTTTTTTTTTTCCAAAATTTACATTTTACACTATAACTCGCAAAATGAAGCTCATTTATAACCCAGAAAAGTATTTTTAAAATTATGTTGTGGTTATTGTTTTTAAGAGGGGTGGAAGGCATATTGACCACCCCCCGATACGAGCACTGACATTTTACTGACTCATTCAATAGAAAAAATGTAAAATATAAATAATGTCACAAGAAAATGTGCATTTTGGCAAAACTATTCGCTACTAGATATTTCAAAATTCAAAATACATAAATCTATATACATAAATGGCTATTTCTGTATGTATGTATGTATGTATATATACCCGGGGTAATTTTCAAAACTACTATACCGATTTTAACCATTTTTTCACCGTAGGTAACTGCATTAACAGGAATCAGGCTATAATTTATTTCTAAAAAACTTAGTTGAAAATGGTAATTATAGAAAACAGTAAATTGTATGTAATTTCCCCATTAAATAATTAAATTTTGAACCCATTGTTGCAAAGCTTATAACATTTCCTATTTACCTAAACATTATTTGTAGCTTGCATTTGTATTTAGGGTGTGTAATATAGTGTTTTTTTAGTTTATTCAGACAGAAAAAATAGCCATTAAAATAAGTGTAGAAAAACTAAATACAGTGTAAACTGTCAAAAATATATATTTAGTTTTCTTGATGGAACCTCATGAAACATGGAGCAGCGTAGAATGGATCAATACATGTTGTACATATTAAACTTTTAGGCGTTTTAAGTTCTAGCGGGGTGATAAGATATTAACCACCGCCTTAGAAAGGGTTTAAAAAAAAGACCGCAACCGCTACCTTTGTCTAAATACAGTGCCCACCACTAATAAAATCACTGGATCATAAAATCAGCCGCCTTAATAAATTTTCGAAATATTAAATTTTCGAGTTATGTCACAAGAAGTGGAAGATTCGGTCTCTGAAGATGAAAAAAGCTCAGTCATAGTGCCGAATTTGACTTCTTCAGTTTATGTCAGAAAAGCGCAAA
Organism: Uloborus plumipes; assembly: GCA_038373865.1. Classification (NCBI taxonomy): domain Eukaryota; kingdom Metazoa; phylum Arthropoda; class Arachnida; order Araneae; family Uloboridae; genus Uloborus; species Uloborus plumipes. The sequence goes on along the minus strand of JAXGGA010003242.1, from coordinate 40,972 downwards.
GCTGTCATACGGTGCACTTAAGAGCAAAGAGAAGGTGATACTGAAAGTTACAAGAACTTTTATAAACTCTCAAATGATGTTGAATCTGCACTTTTAAGTTCTGTTTCACAAACAACAATAAGTCAATATTTTAAAGCCCTTGTGTAATTTAAAAAATGTACTTTATACATATAAGTCAAATTTAAATTGTGTTTTAATTAACTTAACATAAAATGTAGATAATAGTATTTTTTTTATTAGTTTGTTTCAATTTTAAAACCTTTTCTTTTTGCAATTTTATATGCCGTAAACAAGGGTTACTTGAGCCCAACAGTAAAATGATAAAATCTGGATTTGGTAACAGCGTTAGCGACTGCAGAGTGCTTCTACCTAGTAGAGAAACGAGGAACTACGTGCAAGTCTTCAACTAATAAGTACCGAACCCAGATTTTATCATTTTCTGTAATGGGCTCAACCCCCTAGGGTCCAAGTAACCCTTGTTTACGGCATGCCGGTTTATAAAATCAACCGCTTAATGAAATCAAACGTGATTTTAATATGCGGCTGGCACTGGTATAACATACCTCTTCAATCTTGAAGTGCAAAATGGTGTCGAAGAATGTAGGCAGGTCATTCAAAATCGTATAGAAGCACCAGTCGTCTCCTACTTGTGTGGCCACTAGAGTCAGAAAGGGCACAGATGTCAAAATCTTCAACCAAGGAATGGGCGGCAACTGAAGGAAAAGCAACGAAATAATTTAATTAGAGTTTAAAAAAAACTAAAAATGCTCTTTCAGAGAGTGCTTCTTTGCAAATATCACGGGACGCGGGAGCGTCCCGCCCCGCCAAGAAAACCAAATACAAGCGCCAAGAAATTTCCGCCGCCAATAAAAATGTAAAAGAGCGACTAGGACTGTTTACGCGAGTAACCAAACCGGGGTTTTCACCCCTCTGTATCTCAGCCCCATAAAGATCCTTAGAGTTCATTTTTGGTATACTCAATCTCCAGCGGCCCCTGACGGCACATACTAAAGCAAAACATCCAGGACCCTCAGGGGGAGGAGTGATATATGTTATAAAATCGCTATTTTTCGCACTTTTTAAAAATTGTTTGACAGGGGTCCATACTAAACGGTAACTCGGATTGAGCTCTGCTTTTGCACCCACATTTATTTTGTCCCAAAGCTCGGCATAGGGGGTTTTTCGACCCCCACCCCCTCCCCCCTCGTTTTTATTTTCCGTATCTTTTCTCCCCGGGGGTCTTTAGTGTTGATTTTTGGTATGAATATTCTCGATGAGACATTGAGGACATTTTCCCAAAATTTACCGGGGTCATAGCACCCCGGAGTTATTAATGCTTAAAATTGGTCCGATTTCTATCTACTAGCTCTGTTCAACTTCTGAGCATTTATGTTTTCATTGTTGGGCCACGAGGAAAGAAAACTCAATGATTTATAATTTCATCTGTTGCCAGTTTCTATTTGTTAACAAATAAAATATTTGTAATTGATTTTATTGCATAAGGCTTTTAAAAGGGATCTTCAATTTAGTTCATTTTAATATGAGATCGGCAGTAAGGGTTGGGGTTTTTTTTTAAACTTTTAATTTAATCGTAGTATTGTTAGAAACTAGCTTTGTTTTGCGTCGGTTCGGGTGGTACATTGTGATTGATTTCAAATTTATCCTAGACTGAAGAAGATCCTTGAACTTTTGCACCAAATGCATGCTGCCAAGAAAACCACAGATGTCGGACCGCCAAGAAAAATGTTGAAGGAAAAAAAAAAACATGCAAAGTAAATTTTGAAGAGAAAAAAAAGAACAGGCAAAGAAATAATATTAATGCAAAAACATGTGATATCTCCCCAAAAACAACAGTGTTGTAAAAAAATCCCCCGCCAAGAAAACCTTAAATACTCAGCCTTAAAAAGTTATGATATCGAGTTTTCCCGCCAAGTTTGTGCCAAACTACAACTAACCTGTATGTATAGTTCTTTTAAATTGTTTTCAGTCCTGCCAGGCGGGAAGTTTTTACTCATTAAGCAACCACCTCACAAGACAAAGCTTCCCGCCTGGCAAAACTGAAAACAATTTAAAAGAACTATACATACAGGTTAGTTGTAGTTTGGCACAAACTTGGCGGGAAAACTCGATATCATAACTTTTTAAGGCTGAGTATTTAAGGTTTTCTTGGCGGGGGATTTTTTTACAACACTGTTGTTTTTGGGGAGATAAAAGTAATACTGTCGTCCCCGCTTAATCGGATAACGGATGAACGAATACCCCGCTTATACGAATAAAATATCTCGGAACCGAATATTTCCCCATACCATAGACGCAATGTTAAAGATCCCTGGAGATATATTTGTAAAGAAGGTAAATCTTATCTTTTATTTAGAGATACATACAAACAAACAAACAAACCCACATGTGAAACTAATAAAAGCGTATTAAAAAGAGAAATAAAATATGAGCTAATTTTAAAGAAATAATAATTTGATACTGGTTCATGACAAAAATATGTCTCTTGTTCTGGGTTTGTCCGCCTTGCCCAATCGTAGTCGAGCTGCTAGAAAATAGTTTAAAATTGAAGCTGAGTACAGCTTCATACTGGTAGCTAAAAATAAAAAGTATTGTTTCAATAAAAGCTTTATTAAAGCATATATTGTTTTATAGATAGACTGCTTCTGTTAAAACAAACAGTGTTATTTTGAAAAGATAGGTTTTCTTAAATATTTCACTTGGCCCCACGTTCTCCTACTAAATACTCGAAAACATTTATGATGTTATACTTGCTGGTTTGTTTTTTGCAGTCTAAATCTAAATGAATTGTGTATGCTCAACTTTCAAAGGGTTTCTTCTAAATTGAATAAGACTTTAGTAGTGCTTTAATATTGATTGTATAAGGCTTGGAGGAATCGCCGATTACGTAATCGTAATCTTCGTAATCGATAACATTTTTATAATCATAATCATAGTTTGGAAATGGGACTCTTGTAATCCTGTAATCGTAATTGAATCGTTTATTTCGAAAAGGTAATATCTCTATTTTGATCTCCTCTGTCTCTTTAGAAAATTAAACAGCGGTTATATTTTTGAATGTCATAATCAATGAAAAAATGCCTTTAGTTAAGTACACAATTACTGCAATATTTTACCAAATAACCATTGATTATGACATTCAAAAATATAACCGTGCGCTGTTTAATTTTCTAAAGAGACAGAGGAGATCAAAATAGAGATGTTACCTTTTCGAAATAAATGATTCAATTTTTATCAAGTATTTCTTGTGTAATCGTAATTGTAATCTTTCCTTCAATAATTGCAATTTCGCTTCGTAATCGAGTAATCTGACTTTTTTTTTTTCAAAACATTTTCACGTATGCTTTATATTTTAATGCTGATATTATTTTTAACCGACTTCAACAAAGGAGGAGGTTATACAATTTGTCGGAGAATTTTTTTTTTTTTGGTATGTTACAAGATTACTCGAAGACGCCTGGACTGATTTCAAAAATTCTCTTTTTGTTAGAAAGGTCTTTCTTTCCGATTGGTCCCATCCTCTCGTGGTCCGGGTTCGATAACGGGAACATGCAGAAATCTTTCGAAAAAGAAATTGGGATCACAGTAATCATAATAATGACCATTTTGAACGCCAGGCTTCTCTGGATTGCATAATGAAATTCCTTTCTATGGTCTTTTTGAAAATTTTAAACCGAGTATCTTTCTATGTCCTGCTTTTTTCTCCTGAACTTCAACGAACTGAAAGTCGTACCAGGTACTGATTGATTCGTAATATTTCAGATTTTATTCGTCTTAATTTACATACGGTTTGATAAAGGAATTCTGAAGAAAGTGAGGAAAATCTCCAAATTTTTCCTCAAATTTAAAGCGATTTGTCCTAAATGATTAAATATAAAATCCATTGTTACAGAACGTGATTGATATGAAACAGTTATTATAATGATCGTGAAATTTTTGAATGAAGGCTCAACTGAAGCAAACATGAAACTCATTAGCGGGCCACGTATGTAATATGTCGTGAAATTTTATGAACTGCGAGAATCTAGTGTTGTTTTGAAATATAAATTAGTTGAAAAGCCGTTAATATTTAGCCTTTAATTAAACTAATACACAAATAAATACCAGAGAATAACAAAGATTATTTTTTAGTGTCAATCGTTTAAAATTTTAGACGCGTTGATACTTTCTTTTTTTTCTTACATAGTTTATTTGATGAAGCATTTACTTAAGAAAATTAGGTGAAGTTTTGCAATGGAAACATTACCTTATTTCATATGTACATTTACACTAAAAAGAATAAAATAAAAATATTTTTGAAAAAAAAAATTGAACCGTCTTCGGAACTTCACTCAGCAAATGCTCTAAGAAGTAAAAAATAATTTTATTCTTTGAACACCATCGATACTACATTTAAACATAAGTTTTGAAGTCGGCGCAAAAACTATAGGTAAAATGATGTTTACTATATTTTGCCAACATTTTCAGAGAAATCATTGAAAATTGAGAGCTGAATATTTGTACCATTACATAAATATGCATTTTTCAATGAATGCGAATGCGAATAAAGAACCTGGATTCATTTAAATTTATATTTATAGTTTCGAATGATTCTATTTAGCTTTTTTGCGCCGACTTCAAAACTTATGTTTAAATGTAGCATCGATGGTGTTCAAAGAATAAAATTATTTTTTACTTTTTAGAGCATTTGCTGAGTGAAGTTCCGAAGTCGGTTCAATTTTTTTTTCAAAAATATTTTTTAATCAATAAGTATATAAAAGAAGAAAAAGTTGCATGTTTATAGATTTTTAAAACATTTTTTTTCTGAGAAAAATATTAAATTTTACTCGAGAATTTTATAAGAATTTCATTTGACAATTTAATTTTTAAGAATTTTATAATTCCAATATTGATCAGATATTTTGAATATTGTTGACAGTTTATAAATCGCAAATTTATATTTTTCGTGATAGTGAATTTTCTAAAATAATTAAATTGTTAATTTAGCAGAATATAATGAAAAATATTTGTTGTTGCGTAATATTGTACGATATTTTAAAGGAGATTTACAGTTTATAATATATGTTTTGTCTTCCTTCTGTTTAACTTCCAAGGTTCACTGAAATTGATCCTGCTCTCAAAATATACTCTTCCCAATTCTATAATCGTGTAATCGAAATCGTAATCGGCACAAAATAATCGTAATCGATATTGATTGCATTTTTTCGAATCGTTGCTGTAATCGTAATTGCGATTTGGCAGAGGACTGCAATCGTAATCGTAAGTGTAATCTCCAATTTTTCACGCTCGTAATCATAATCATAATCGATTACATTTTCCCGTAATTAACTCCAAGCCTGGATTGCATCGTTTTTTTTTTTTGCCACCAGTACACCAGTAGTGTAAACAGACTTTGTGCGAATTTATACTCGGCTACATTTAAATAGGCGTATCAAGTTTAGAAATTTTGCCTCGTTTCTATGGAAACCGTACGAAAAAAAACAGTTCCACTCTTTTTTTATGTATTGCTGTTGAGGCATTTCATTTATTTTATGCTTATCAAATGAGGCTTACGCTTTTATTTATATCCTCATGTCTTAGTTATTTCTAAACGTTTTCTAACAAATCTAGTGCTAAATAGTTTGTTTCAGCAAGACCTACCATCATGCGTAACCGTTATATAAATACTTCAAAAAGTATTTTATTAACGTTGATTGAATAATAGTTTACGCATGAAGCCATTTTAATCGTTTGCATTTAACCATTGTTGCAAAAACTGAGTGGGGAAAAAGCTACAGCGCCGTAACTATGACAACCATCAGGGGAAAAGGGCGCAGAGTGGGAAATTAATTTTTATGCCTCCTCTAGTCACACAAAGTAATAGTAAGAAGAAAGAAGAGCATTAAAATTAGGGATTGTACTTGTTGCCTTGTTAGGTGTGAAATCCGACTTCCAGAGTACACACACGTGCCACAGGGACCCGTTTTAACCCTTCACTGCACGGTGTGCCAGATCTGGCACAAACCAAATAAACCCTCATATATGCCAATGACTTTTTTAATGCAGTTAAACTGAGTTTTACGCCCCTCCTGGAACACTGCTATAACAGTTTAGTGTGATGTTTATGCACTAGTTAGTTGCACTAGTCTAGGTATTACAGTTCTTGCTTTTGAAAAAAAGAGTGTCTGTATTTCCGTTAGAAGTGTGCTTAGTCATTATTTCCTTTGTTCTAAAAATGTTTTAATACACTTAGTGGCAAATTTGTTTGTACCACTTATGGCACAAAACACATTGTAGATTAGTACACTTATCGGTATACAAAGCATATGGTATGTGCTTTGTGCCATATGTAGAACAAACAATTAAAATATCATTTTTGGTGCACATTTTTAAGATTAATTTTTTTCTTCATTTTTCCCGAACTCAGGGCTATTCAAAAGTAACATATGACTTTTTTCATGAAAATATAAAAAATCGTGCAGTGAAGGGTTAAAAAGGGCAGGCAACCATTCCCAGCACAACAGCACATTCACACTAAGAGAGGACAAGGACAGGAGAGAGGAAGTGCACCCATGCCCGAACCGGGATTCGAACCCGAAACCTTCACGTCCGGGTCAGACCCCTCTGGCAACTCGACAAGGCTACCTACTGCCCATAAGCCAGGGCTGAGGCAGAATTGCAGCAATGACACCCACAGCTCAGCTATGATATGCTGAGACTGCAGTTTCGTCCTGATTCTGGACTCCTCAGTCCGGAACAGCCAATAGCCGAGCTGGAGACAAAGATCCTCTTGTTGCAGTTCAGTTCTGCCTCAAGCCTTGGTTTTCTAGGAGTGAAATCGTCGATCTCTGGGCGAGACTAGAGCCGCTATATAGACAGGCCGGCGCATCAAGCTTAAGTTTCACCACTTTGGATCCAACTCATTAACTTTTACTTTCATTTTTCATTGTTGCGGAGCTAGGGTGACCAGAGAGAGATTGCCAAGCTTTGTTAAATTTACGTGAAAAGTTACCAAAAAGCGACAACTCGCCAGAAAAGACAACCTTCAAACACGCGCTGGATCCAAAGTGGTGAAACTCAATCTTGATGCGTCGGCTCGTCTATATAGGGACCTTAAGCCCTGGTTTCCTAGGAGTGAAATCGTCGATCTCTGGCGAGGCGACGGTCGCCGCCTTCTTCTGAGCATGCGCCTGAGCCGCAGATTGACGTCGCTTCACTCCACGCTCCAATCAAACTGGTTCTGATTCCAGCGTGCAGTCGCGCCCGGCGTCGGCGACAATTGTCGCGTTCTAGGAAACCAAGGCTTTAGGCGAGACAGACGACGGTCGCCGCCTTCTTCTGCGCATGCGCCTGAGCCGCAGATTGACGTCGCTTCACGCCACGCTCCAATCAATCTGGTTCTGATTCCAGCGTGCAGTCGCGCCCGGCGTTGGTGACGATTGTCGCGTTCTACGAAACCCAGGCTTTAGTCCTGGCTTATGCGCTGTAACTCTTGGCATATTACCCAGCTTTTGACTTCAAATTTCGAGTTGAGCCGCACCATGGTTTGCGAACGCTCCCTGGTAAGATTTAAATTCATTTTATCTACCGGTTTGTTGGCAGTCTTTACTACGACAAGAGGATTTTTGCCTCCAACTTGGTTATTGGCTATTTCTGACTGAGGAGTCCAGAATAAGGACGAAAATGCTGTCTCAGGATATCACAGCTGAGCTGTGGGTGTAATTGCTTTAGACGAGGTTGCCGGCTGATTTTTGATTTTAAATCAGTTTGTGATTTGTTTTTTTCCCACTTTTTAACCCTTTATGTCCCAACGGGACTCAGAAGTCCCGCCTATACTAAATTCGTATTAAGAATCCAAAAGGGCTGTAATCATGCTGAAGCTTTTAAATACCATTTCTTGTATTTTGCTGACAGGCCGACAGATGGCGCCTGCGATCGGAAACAGTTTTCTTGGGGGCCCTAAGGCGTAGGGGCCTTACACCCCTAAAATTTTTTTACTCGATAAATATGATTTTTGATGTGTTTTCAACTTAAAAAACCAAGAAATTTCTAAAAAAATCATTAAAACCTTAATTTGGGACATAAAGAGTTTAACCCTACACTGCATGGTGTTGCCAATTGGCTACATGGACAATTTGTCCTCCTTATGAATAGCAGAGTGTAGTCATAAGGCAACTCAATGCATAAAAAGCAAGTATTGGTTATATTTAAAGCAATTATCACCATTTATCCCCCATACATGGCAGCACTGGTCTGTTACATGCTCTTAAATGAATCCATATGGATAGCTTTTAAAATCACTCAAACTACCATGTTTTGGAATTATTTTTTTCAATGAAATATTTTTCTTTGTCTTTTAAAGAAATAACATGAATAAAATAAACATTTATCTTTCGTTTAAGATGCGTTTTACATCAAAATAATTATTTGGAAAAAATCTAGGACATAATACATGTCTGTAGCCATTTGGCAACATTATGCAGTAAGCATCCAGAGAACACTTCGATTCATCTCTATAGTTCATGAAGTATGTGCTTTGTTTATGTTTCGCGCTAGCTTCTTTCTCTTTTTGGAAGGTATAATATAATCTTGCGGACCCAAAAGTGGTACTTTCGGCTGTTCTACCGTTTATAAGACCTCGCAATTATTAATGCTTAGTTGATGTTCAACAGAGTGAACAAACAAAAAATCAATAGGGAAAAGCCTTTAAAACGTGTTTATTTTAGATTTCAGTTAGCACAAACGTTGTGCTTACACGGACAAGTAAAGTTATTAATAATTTTAAAATATAATTTTGAAAAAAAACTAAAAAATACGCTTTTACATTGGAATGCGCTGTGATCATCACAGGTTTCCCTCTGATTTTCAAAACTACTGAATATCCGCACTTAAGTTTACATGTACTTATAATACATCAATATGCAATACAGTTTAGCCTTTAGTATTAAAAATAATATTAAATATATTACTTTTATATTTGCAAAGAACGTAAATTTTATTTTTTATTCAGAGTTACATACATACATACATACAAACAAACCCACATGTGAAATTAATAAAAGCGTATTAAAAAGAGACCATTAGCTACAGAAGAACTAGAGTTACAAACAAAAAAAAAAAGAGAGAGATAAGAAAGAAAGCTTGCGCGAGAGAGCCCCCAAAAGACATCAGATGTGACAGAATTGATCATCAAAAAGTACAAGTACATATAAAAAATAATGTAAAATGTCAAAATGTAAAGGATTACAAGAGTACAGTGCACCAAATGTTCAATTCCTCTATTTTTTTACAAAAAAGAACTAATTTCAAGACTATCATTTACAATCATTTTTATCTGTGGAATGCATGGTGTAGCCATTTGGCAACAAAACTATTTTTAATTAGAAAGGGGTGAAAATTTAGAGTTAAATTTTTTTAAATATTTTTCCATGTTTTCTTATTACATTGACAAACACATATAATTTTTTCTACGAAAAATAAAAAATCATGCAGTGTAGGGTTAAGCATCTGTAACCCTCGATGGATTTTAATGGCTAAACATGGCTCCAATCAACAAGACCACACGCAAGCGGATACGTTCACAGACCCTCTGCACTGTTGGGAGCCCCCTAATCTTAGAAAAAAATACTTCAAAAAAAATTTAATTTACAAATACTTGAAAATCTTGAAAATGTTGTTAAATGTAATTGTAAACCTTAAATTTTGAAGTTTCTAACACAAAAAGAGGTGGTGGGTATAAAGTTGAGCGAAATTCAGGTCCTTGATTAAAAAAAAAAAATCCTTCTAGGCAATTCCACGGTAACTTACGTTACATTTCGACCAACTCTTATGCATTTAGTACCTCAGTACAGAGAAATTTTGTTGTACAAATCTTGTATGAAAGCATTTTTTGAAAATGACAGTTGAAAGCAAAATTAAAATGCAAAAATATTCGATGCATTTAAATTTTATAAAATCTAGCAGTCAAAGATAAGGCAGTAACTTGCGTTACACAAAAAGGGAATGACATAATATGAAAATTGGTTCTGAGGCAAATTTGTGCTCTATTACAGCTGTTTTATTGTTTGAAGCATAATTTATCAGTTCCTTATAATGCTTAGAAATATATTTTCATTAATTTAAAAATTTATTTCAAAAATTGAAAATTATGGGAATTTTTAACTAGGTAACTTATGTTACAATAACTTACGTTACAAAATTTACTTACAAGCATATCTTTATTACAAAAATTAATGAATGAAAATTACAGCTTAGTTTAGATCGAAACAATGAAAATTAACAATTATGAATTAAATTTACACAAATTTAATATCAAACTCAATGAAAAATCAAAAATATTACATAACATAAGACTTAAATCTATACTGGCTGCTGCTATTAACAAGTTCAGGTAATTCAATTTTTCAAATCATTCTTTCTTTCTTATTATAAATTTCATCTGTCGTTACTGGCCATTTCTAATTGGTTCCAACAGCAGTCATTACTTATATTTTAAACTCGTTTTCTTCAATAATCGTCACAACTCAAGGATACAATGTATTTTCGTACTTTACCACACACCATTCACCAGCTTTTATCTCTGTTTTTTCTTCTTGTTCCTTAAAATACTTAACTAAACGAAACCCCGTAGTTTGTTAATTTCTAGTTCTTAAATGGTCATTGTCAATGTGCGGATCTTCAGAAAGTATTTTTGATAAATTTTGCTTTTTCTAACATATTTCAATACCATAAAGAGGGACTTATATTTAAAAATCTGTAATATCCACATGACTTTTCTCATACCCCTTCTACAGCGCATCTTTTCTGCAGAGTTTAGTGGCATTTTAATGCAGAATAAAATGTATTTCACCTGTAAGAGATAAAATATTTTTGTATTTGTTACTTCTAAAACAGATTTGATAACTTTAAATCATAACAGAAGTCATTTTTGAATAATTTATAATACATTACTCCTAAATATTCTGAATGCAGTGATATTGTTTAGAGAGAATTAATATCTCAAAAGCCAAAAAGAAACATATAATTTATAATAGAGGTGTATTGTAATCTTATTAAAAAATAGAGACATTTTAAAAAATATGATTAATTTAAATTAAGTAAATACAGTAAATTCAAAAGAATTCTTGCATAAATTACTCCTACTTACCACATAGGTTTATTTCACAATTTACTTTCTTTATAAATACAAGTATTTAAGTTCTACTTGGGTAACTTACCTGCATATGTTGGTAACTTAAGTTACACGTTTTGATTGTAGCACAAAAAATTAAATAGACAATATTTTTAAAAAAACTTTAACTATTTGCTTAACACACACTTATAAGATAGAAAATATAGCATTGTTAACATTGCATTGCCCTTTGTTTATGTACATCATGAACTTTAACATGTTTTTGGTAACTTACGTTACATAGAACAGTGCATTTTTGAAGTTAACATAAATCACTTAATTTACATGAAAACACTCGTTTTAGCAATTTACAATATTGAATTGAAGTGTAATAATCAATATTCTTCCTTTAAAACAGTTATCTAAAGAAAAAAATTGAAACTTACCAACGTTGAAAGATTGACCATTTGCTTTGCCAAAAGTTAAATATTCCATTTCCAACTTCAAAGTGCTGCCAAAACTAAAAATACTACATTCTTAACAAAAATTAGTATAAATAATAAACTTCTAACATTTTTAAACCAAAAAATATGTAAAACAGACGCATTGCTGTAATTTGATTTTTCCAACGCTTTTCCACACTTGCATGGAATTGCCCCATTGTAAAGTGTGTTCCGTAGCAGTTTTAATATGATCTTTATCAAGAATGACATCGTTCACAATCTCAAGAACAAAATGCTCTAAGTAATGCTAAAAATTATTCCCAGCTTCCCAGTTTATGTTAATTGCTTATTTTATTTCTTCTTATTAAATGTCTTTTTAAATATTATATCGTAGGCAGAAAAAATTTTAGAAAAGAAAGTATGCACCCTCTGGTGTCTATCGTAACTTTTGAAGGACGATTTTTCTTTTCGTAATAAAAAATTTATTTTTTACACGATATTTTTAAAATTATTTTTCCTGTTCATTAAACACTACTTGTAACCAGTATACAAAATATCTTTGAAAAAAAAATGTCAGGCATTAATGGGTTAAACGTTCGGTTAAGCGAAGATCTTTAACATTACGTCTATGGCATCGGTTCCGTGATATTTTATTCGTATAAGTGGGGTATTCGTTTATCCGGTTACCTGATTAAGCGGGGACGACAGTATTTCGATATGAGAGAATAGAAAACGAATCACCATGGCTGCCTTCATCTTTAATTTACTCACCTTTTCGTTTTGTATGACTTTTTGATCGGAGAGGATGAGTTTCACCTCCCTTGCTGTGATAAAGGGGTGATTCACTGGCGAGTCTGAAATGAGCAGGCTCCAGAACACAAACCATACACATCCGATCAGGCCTGAAACACGTGACATGTTCAGACATACATCCGTTATTTAACAAAAATAATCAAAATATAGTTTTAAAAAACCAAGAAATACCCTTTTAAATATAGTTTAAATAGGCTTTAGTATTAATATTAGTATTAAGTATATGAAGGGCCAGGGGGGGGGGGGAGATGAGAGCTACTTTTTCGTCGATTTTGAGATATTAGCGGTATCTAGGGGCTATGAAGGAGTAATATCATCTGGTAGAACAACAAGAGGGGGAAGAAGATGAGAATCGGCCGAAATGTGCATGAAAAGATTCGGGGTAAGGGGGGAAATAGATGAATGTCGCAAGCGCTGATGGAAGAAAGATGAATGTCAATTTAAATACCCGGGCTACCGGTATAGCAGCAATTGAATCAGGCACTGCAACCACTCTTCCGGACTCGCAAAAAATATTTGATCCCAAAAAGGAAATACAAAAATTGGAAACTGAGCACAAACGTCACCTAGCGAAAGCTGAAAAATTTTATTCAATTAAAAGGAACTTCAAAAAGAATTCGTAAAAGAAATCACGCTGTTGCTGCCATTGCCATAGACTTTTAAAAGAATCTACCTACCCCCAACATAACGACCAAGGACGTTTAATATAAAAGACATCTCAACTTTTACAGCTTCAATATTCACGTTCTGTTTACCGGAGATGCAACTTTTTACACGTACGATGAGAGCGTTGATCGTAAGGGATCCGACGACGTTTGCTCAATGCTATAAGTAAAATACTTACATGGAGGTAATGGAATTTTTTTAAATACTATCGTCCCCGCTTAATCGGGTAACGGATAAACGAATACCCCGTTTATACGAATAAAGCATCTAAGAACCCATGCCATAGACGCAAAGTCCCAGCTTAAAAATCCCCACTTAAATCGAATACTCCACAGTCCACACAATCGCATAATATTTCTTGGAACCGACAGTATTCGTTTAAGCGGGGCCGGCAGTATATATATATATATATATATATATATATATATATATATATATATATATATATATATATATATATATATATATATATATATATATATATGTGTGTGTGTGTGTGTGTGTTAAAAATAAATTCATAAATCAAAAGAAAAAATCTATACGGGTGAGTCTACGGTCAAAGCGTTTTTTGTGTCCCCAAAGAAAAAATAATCTGTTTAATTTCACACTCATTATATCACTAGTAGGCGCTATTTTTATGATTGTAGTGGTAAGGGCTAGAAGAAATTTCAATTTTTAGGGGGTTTATCGATACCAGGGGAAAATGCGTTGCCAGGGGAGTGACACTATTGGCAGAATTCTCGTTTTATTTACTATTATTTCACTTATTTTTCGGTATAAAATCATAGTATGGACTGATTTCTATAAGACCTGTATTCAAAAAATTTTTTCGCGTTGTAATAAAATAAAAAAACAATCTTGAAAACACGACATATTGCATACAAGTCGCGCCGCAGATCCCAAATAAAAATACTTCCCGCATTATTTACGTTCATTCAAATTGCTTTCACAGGGGATATTAAGATTAAAAATGAGATTAATTATGCTTATGACACAGTTTTAATATATATTTACCCTTTTTTTGGAACAAAACTGCCAGGGGAGAGACGCCAGAGAAGTCACAAAATCACACATTACCTATAAAAACAACATCACGCGTTCTTCTTACCAGAACTTCACGTAAACCGTGATGTCTGCACACAATAAGCATTACATTATACATACGCTCACTAATGTAACGATGAAATATAAAAAGTTGTACTTACCAGGGGAAATACTACAGCGACTGGCGCAGTACGCTTTGAGGCACTTTCAACGAGAATCGATGCAATAATATTCGATTTTTTTAAAAACCTTTTTAGCTTGCTTTTAACTTTACTTAGTATTACACTAGTTATTCGCAATCAACGACATCCTTATGCATTTTTTATGCTAAATTTCAGTCTTTGAAGTGTCGCCATGTAAGGGTGACACTGTTGATATGGCCCGTTGAAAAGTGTATTTTTTAAAAATAATAATAAATATTTTTTCAATGTTTACTGATGAAATATGTTTCTCTGTTAATGTAAGTGTATGATTATGGCAAAAAACATTATGCAAAGTTAGCAAAAATTGAACGTCGAACATGTTTGTATAAAAACTAGTATTTGAACAGGCCAGGGGAGTATACATTTAGGACTATTTTCAGCTATAAATGCTAAAATAAAATAATTGTAGTGAATTAATTGGGTGGTCCATATAAAAGATAATAGTCTGTAATGCCTAAGCATACAAAAACATTAATAAAATCAGTTTTACATGAAGTTTTTTCATTGGCCGTCTGAATTCAAATAGCGTAGAATCACCCATATACATAAAATACTACTTTTGTATGTAATTGTAGTGAATTAATTGAAGAAAGTCAGAAAAAATTGCCATTTTTTACAGAAGTAGCCATTGTGTGTATAGGTAATGCACTTTAATGTTGAAATATTCATGAACGAGTGTCACTAAAACACCATACCCGGCCGAAACCCGGGCAGGGCCATGTACTCGGCTAGTAATAAATAAAGGAATCTACATACATAAAAGACTACTTTTGTATGAGTATGTCTGGGGTAAACTTCAAAACTACTGGACCGATTTTAACCATTTTTTCACCGTAGATAGCTGCAGTAACAGGGAGCAGGATAAGCTATAATTTATTTCTAAAAAGCTTAGTTTAAAAAAGTTATTATGGAAAATAGTAAATTTCATATAGTTTCCCCATTAAATGATTAAATTTTCTGCCCATTGTTGCAAAAATTTGTTGCCTGGTAACAACAATATTAATGGTGATCATAATGAAAATGTGAACCAAGGCTTCTCTGGAGTAAGTATGAAATTTATTGCTTTCTTAGGATTTTTATATTCATCTGTGCCAATAATCGCTAACGAGACTAAATAAAAACATAATTGATTTTGGTAACAGTTAGAGAGCAGAAAATGTTTCTAGTCAAAAAATTTCTAAGTTAGGTACATAAGATGTTTTCACCAATGTAGTCACAAGGATATAAACTAATGATGGGACTTATTTTACGTGTAATGTTTGGAAATACTCGACTCCAGTGCGATTGATTTTACAGGGTGCGACAGAGAAACTTGCTGATTTTAATTGGATGCTAATTAGCAAGGAGTGGTCAGAAAGGAGTGGGAAGAGTCTCCTTTTAAAGAGAGGGTCCCGAAGTTTTGTTATCTCATAGTTTAGTTGTCGCCATGCGTTGGACAAAGGAGCAACGAGCGTTCGCCGCCGAATCTTACTTTTCAAATAATCTTTCGGTGGTCGCCACTCAACGTGCCTTCCGAACTCGGTTCAAAATTCAGCCCGTTGTTCCCATTCTTGGCTGGGAATCGACAGTTTTGTGGGTGAAAACATTCAGGGAAAGTGAGAGTGTGGCAAACAGAGGCCCAAGAGGTCAACGGATTTCCAGAACCCTAGAAAACGTGGAAAAAGTGAGGGAGTCATTTTTGCGCTCTCCCAGGCGTTCGGCGCATAAACACGCTGCTGCTTTGGAGATTTTTGATTGGACACTGAGACGAATTCTTCACAACGAACTCCAGTTTCATCCCTACAAAATTGCTGTGGTTCACCAGTTGAGTGATAACGTCTCCTTGAAAGGTGACGTACCGTGGCCAGCCCGCTCTTCCGATTTGACACTCTGTGACTATTTTTATGGGGGTATCTCAAGTCGATTGTTTACAATGACAAGCCCCGGACCCTGCAACGCCTGGAGAACAACATCCGGCTTGCTATTACCAACATCCCATCAGTCGATATGCTTGAAAGAGTGCAACAAATCTAGGGTACATGAGTGCACCATTAACAGGGCCCGTCATTCTTCCCGATGTAGTTTTTAAATCTAACTAATATAAAAATTCGGAATGGGTACCATATCTTATAAAATGTAGTAAACTGATACATGATGTACTTTTCCCTTAGTTGACTTTTCAAGTCTGCAAGTTTCTCCGCCGCACCCTGTACCAAGCTTATAACATTTCCGATTTACCTAAACATTATTTGTAGCTCGCATTTGTATTTAAGGTGTGTAATACAGTTTTTTAGTTTGTCCAGTCAGAAAAAATTGCCATTGTTTACAGAAGTAGCCATTGTGTGTATAGATATGCACTTTAATGTTGAAAAATTCATGAACGAGTGTCACTAAAACACCATACCCGGCCGAAACCCGGGCAGGGCCGGGTACCCGGCTAGTAAATCTATAAAAGATATAAATAACCATAAATAAATTTAAAAGAAAAATAAATAAATAAAGCGGAATAATTAAGAAAAAAATGTATAAAACCTAGGCGGGCAGGGCTTTTTCAAAAAAAAAAACGTTTTTTCGCAAACCCTGACTCTTACCAACGATATAGAAGGCAGAGGGCCAGCCCCCAAAGGGGCCCCTGTCGCACAGGTAGGCGGAAAGGTTCATGCCTGCTACCGTGCCCACTCCGAAGCCCACGTGCACCAGCGTGGAGAGGAGGCCCTTCTCCGAGTCGGGCAGCCAGCGGCCCATGAGGGAGTACATGGCGGGCATCGTCACACCCTGGGAGAAGGAAACAAGAATACAGCCTTTGGTTGAAAAAAAAATATATAGATATATTGAAAAGAAAATAAATAAAGAAAAAAAATATTTATTTTTATTCCATTATTTATTTATTTATTTATTATTTTTTATTATTATATATATATATATATATATATATATATATATATATATATATTAGGGTGGGGCGAAAAATAAAAAGTTTTTCAGATCAACTTCTAATAGTTGCCAAACGTTGTCTTTGGTGATAGTTAGCTTTTGTGCAAATTTTGAGAAAAATCGGTTAATATCTTCAGGGGGCGCTGCGATCGCAAACTTTTACCATAGCTTTGTTATGGATTTTATGGTTAAAATATGAAAAACAATGTCGTTAGCTAGTCTCTTTGCGTTTTTTTTATTCAAAAGATGTTTTCACGCATTAAAAGCATATGAAATGACTCACAAACATTATTTTATATGATATATTTATATTTAAAAAAAATAACTTTTTTTCACTTTTTTGTTTCTTTTTAAATGCTTGAAATATAAATATATCACATAAAATAATTTTTTGTGAGTTATTTCATATGCTTTGAATGCAGGAATATATCTTATGAGTAAAAAAAATGCAATGAGATTAGCTAACGGCATTGTTTTTCATATTTTAACCATAAAATCCCAATAAAAGCTATGGTAAGACTTTGCGATCGCAGCGCCCCCTGAAGATATTAAGCAATTTTTCTCAAATTTTGCACAACAGCTAACTATCACCAAAGACAACTTTTGGCAACTATTAGAAGTTGATCTGAAAATCTTTTTATTTTTCGCCCCACCCTAATATATATATATATATATATATATATATATATATATATATATTTTTTTTTTTCCCCATTACCTTTATGTAAATATTTTACTTATGTTTTTGTTTTCATTTATTATTAACCAAAATTATTTTTCTTGTACAGGGTGCGCCAGAGAAACTTACTTTTTTGAAAAAATTCCTGCGCGGTGAGTTGGCTGCGTAGAAGGCCAAGAGTGGGCGTATAGGAGCGGGAAATCGCAAAGTTTTGTTTTCCCTTTAATCAGTCGCCATCATGCTATGGTCAAAAGAACAGCGCGCCTTGCCGTCGAAAGCTACTTTTCGAACGGTTGCTCAGTTACTCTTCCCAGCCTCGAAGAAATGAACATTAGGGACGTGTGGTTTCAGCATGATGGAGCCACAGCACACACAGCACAAGATTCAATGAATTTGTTGCGACAACATTTTCCCGACCACCTCATCTCTCTCAGAAGCTCTCTCCCATGGCCAGCACGCTCCCCGCATTTGGCGCCGTGCGTTTTTTTTTTTTTTTTTTTATGGAGTTATTTGAATTCCCTGGTTTATGTTGATCCACCACGCACAATAGCTCACGAAATTGTCAACATACCAATTGATAAGCTGCAAAGAGTGCTCACAAACTTTAAAAATCGTCTTAATCAGTGTATGCTCAGTGAGGGCCATCATTTAACCGATGTCATTTTCAAGACTAAATGAAAAAAAAACATTGAGATATTGTTTTCTCAAATAAAATAAGAATTAAAACAATAACTTAAGTAGTTTGTTTTTATTGATATTTCAAAAAAGTAAGTTTCTCTGGCGCACCCTGTTTTTACCAACTTTAATGTTTACCCATCTGGGTTGCTTTATAAATTTTCACATACGTCATCCCGTAATTTGTTAAATTTAACATTGTTGAATATGTACAAAGGGTTGGCGTATTTTGGAAAAAAAAAAGTCTTTGGTCCCCTACTGAAAATGACCTACAGAGATCAATTTAAAAAATCTATTGATATCAGTTCAGTTCTACTTACTTCTATGGATGTCTCTATTGGTCTCAATAGAAGCTATTGATATCTGTAGCCTATTGATCATAATTATTAATGGATATCAGTAAAAACTTTATAGACATCAATAGAAATCTGGTCAGTAGGATACTGATCCCAATAATGGATATCACTTACAGCGCTTTACAGACATCAATAGAAATCCGATCAATATGATACCGATGCCAAGGTATATTCAAAAAGCTTTAATTGACATCAATAGAAATCCGATAGGTAGTTTACTAATTACAATTGATATCTGTAGAAAGGAAATCATTAAGTTTAAACTTATCGGAATAATGAAATTTTGTTTGTTTGTTTCAAATGGGGCTGCGTTTAGCTTCTTGCCATTTGCAGACCTAGTGCATTCCCCAAGACCGGCACGATGGCGCAAGGAACTAAAATTTTTGGAAGGCAGAAAACTATCAGTTGGCCGAATGAAGTGTCAATTTTACCGAATAATAAAATACAAGCATGCATACTAGGGTGGGGCGAAAAATAAAAAGTTTTTCAGATCAACTTCTAATAGTTGTCAAAAGTTGTCTTTGGTGATAGTTAGCTTTTGTGCAAAATTTGAGAAAAATCGGTTAATATCTTCAGGGGGCGGGGCGCTGCGATCGCAAAGTTTTACCATAGCTTTGTTATGGATTTTATGGTTAAAATACCAAAAAGAATGCCTTTAGCTAGTCTCTTTGCGTTTTTTTTACTCATAAGATGTTTTCATGCATTAAAAGCATATGAAATGACTTACAAACATTATTTTATATGATATATTTATATTTAAAAAAAATCACTTTTTTTCACGTTTTTGTTTCTTTTTAAATGCTTGAAATATAAATATATCATATAAAATAATTTTTTGTGAGTTATTTCATATGCTTTGAATGCATGAATATATCTTATGAGTAAAAAAATGCAATGAGATTAGCTAACGGCATTGTGTTTCGTATTTTAACCAAAAAATCCCGATTAAAGCTATGATAAAACTTTGCGATCGCAGCGCCCCCTGAAGATATTAACCGATTTTTCTCAAATTTTGCACAAAAGCTAACTATCACCAAAGACAACTTTTGGCAACTATTAGAAGTTGATCTGAAAAACTTTTTATTTTTCGCCCCACCCTAATGCACACATGTCGTATATGCATAACATTTAGTGAGAAAAAACATTGGGCATCTTTAAAAAATAGTTCTAAAAACTACAAAGAGCAAATAATCTCAATGTTGCAACATTGTCTTCAAATTGCCGAATCGTCAGCAAAATGTGCCGAATGCGGAAATTATTGGGAGGTCACAGCGACCTCCCATCGAGGCGCTCCTGGACCGACATTCACTCTTTCATGTGGTACTAACATCGACGGAATGCCATTGTCACGAGAATTTTGACGCCTAATTACCCCACTAGATGGAGGCACCTAGGCTCTATTCGGTGCGAAACTGCTCTAGGAATTTAATTTTCCCAAGAGATACTTTAAGCTAAACAAGTACTCGAGGGATCTTTTACATGCCGCATAATCATACGACATGGGCGCTGTCGATTTTCTGCATCATGAAAATCCACTAACTGGAGTCGGGTTTGATCCCACGCTTTTGGGCGTAAGAGGCCAGCGTCATAACCACTTCCCCACTCTGTCGGTGGAATAATGGAATAGAAAGCCAAAAATGGTGCTTGCGTATTAGGGGTACGACATCGAAGGCAAAATATCGATGTTAAGAAATTAAGACATCGATGGTATTGATACTTTGACCAAAAAACATTCATGTGTGTGTGTTTCAAAACATCGATCTTTTTTATATCTATATCTATAAAAATGAGTGTATGTATATATATATACTTGTTCTCTATACAAATCCACAGTTTGCGTCAGATTTTCATCAAACTTGACACAGAGGTTCCTTGATGCCCTAGAATTCTCATAGGCGGGGTCTTGAAATTTTAAAAAATCTAAAAAGCTCAAATTTAAATTTTTTGTCAAAAAATGACCCTTTTATAGGAATCTAGCCTATTTATATTGTAATCGAGATAGGCCTTTTAGTATTCAAATTGATGAAATTTAAGATTTTTAAATATGAGTATTTTCCAACAATGATTACGATTAAAGTAATGAATTTTCAATTTAAGGCTCACCTATTTCCTTTTAGCATTGAAATAAGTAAAAAACAATCATAATTCATGTGGACTTTATAAAAAGAACCACGGATTTGAATTTCAAATTTGCAATGCGACAACAGTTGCGTCTGTAATGGAGATAAGCCTTCAGAACGAGAAACAGATTTATTAGATTGAGTTATAATAATTTTTACTTTGTAGGTGGGAACAGTTAATAGAGAAAAGTTAATATTTTGAATTTGGCGGGTGAATTTGATGCAATTTTTTCACTTCCATGTGCATATATTTCATGCCAGTGGACGCGGCAAAGCACAGACAACATTTCTCTTTAATTTTCACCTTTTGATAAGACTATTTTTCTGTAAACGTTTAACTTTCTGTAATATTTTAGTTTTTTTCAAAGTTTGTACCTAAGAGACTGATTGATGCAAATTATTTTATACCCATATGAATAGAACTCTTTCAAACTTATTTTCCCTGAATGCTATGTTGTATTAATAAGCACCCGGGCAACGCCGGGTATTAAGCTAGTACACTTATAATTTTTGGTTCCGCGTTATATTTTTTGCTCATTCTACCAATATCAGTGGTTTAAAGTAACATTTTTTCTGAAGGAAACGTAGATCAAAGTAAATCAATCGCCAAGTGCCAAAGTGTACCTGTTCCACACCCTTACTGGCATAAATTTACAGAACCAGTTCTAAATTTTATATACCTGTGTTATATATATATATATATATATATATATATATATATATATATATATATATATATATATACCTGTGCCAGTCCTTCCAAGGCTCGAATAGCAATCAGGACCCCCACGTGATATCGTGCTGCGAGCGGCGTCAGTAACGTCAGCAGGGAAGGGACGAGTGCGCCAATTCCGAATACCCACTTGGCGCTGAAAATCTCTGCCAGGCGACCGCCAGGAATCTGGGAAATGGCATAACCGTAGTAGAAAGCTCCGAGCACCACTGACTGCAGCTCTGGGAACCAGATGAACTCACCATCCTGAAGGGATAACAGCATTCAACAACTATGCAAGATATAATCTATGTGTTTCAAAATAGCTGTGTGTGTTCCTTTTGAAAATCTGCAGTTTACGTCGGTTCTTTGACGAATTTGAACATTTATCGCAGTCTTTATATTGTTACCAGTCCGTCTATTAATATTTGCCAAAAAAATCTAGTAACATCACGTATTTTCTATGGGCTAGATATGTCCATTCAAATGTTACAGGGGGCCGTCCATTCATTGCCAGAAATAATTAGATGTTAGGTTTGAAACGTCGCCAAGCATGGTGACATGTAGCGATTTCTCGCCAAGAGTCGCCAAAAATGATGCCATCTTGTCAATATTTCTTAAATTTCTCCCCAATCATGTGGACACAATGTTAAGTAGTGCATGTCAGGCAAAGTTAACATGCAGATAAAATTACAAGAGCAACGATGACTTTAAGTGAAAATGAATGGAATCAACGCCAAATTGAGCAAGATTATGACAAATTAAGAACAAAAGATCTTAAAAATAATGATTTGCAAAATTTGTAACATTCTATATATATAAAGATGACGGTGTTCGTTTGTCGTTTGTACGTTTGTAACCGCTGGCCAGAAGGCCCCACAGCACCTACAGACCTGAAACTTGGCTCAAAAATTCGAACGTACCCCGCCCTCGTGCACCTCGAAGCCCAAATTTTTAATTTCGAATTAGTTATTTTTAAATTAATTAATTAGTCTCATTTTTGGTGTATCCGCCATAATTGAGGGGGGAAAACCTCCCCCCACCCCAAAACATTATATATCGTTGGAAAGGGTTTTTTTTTCTGAAAAAGAAAAGTTTTAGCACGTTTCTGTCCGTTAATTAGGACAGGAGATATTAATTAATCAAATTTAGTCAATTTTCAAGGCCTAACTCTACGCAGAACTGAAACACTAGAGCCATTTTCCTGATCAGCTGCTCTTTTGTCCCTGAAGTTACTTTGTGGTTTAAATTTGCGTATAGATTTAAGCCTTGAAAATTTATTCAATTTGATTAATTAATATCTCCTGTTACTTACTTAACTTTCTGTCTCTTATATTTATTTGGCGAATTGATTTAAACTTTAACATGACTTTAAGTGGAATTTAAAAGGTTGTGGAGCGCATTTGAACTAAAGGATATAATATTTTTTCTTCAGAGGAGGTTAAAGTGAATTTAAATTTATTAAGTTGACTTCCTCAAAATTCGGGGTTCCCGAAAATGTCACAATGGAACTATCATTGTTAAAAGTTTAGGGATGTCTATTCAGTTCCTCTTCGCATTTGGCGTCGTAAAGTTTGGCGACAATCAGGAATTTTACCAAACCTCCCAGCCAGTGAAACACTACTTTCTCCAACTCAAAGAAAAATAAAACGGTCTGGGAAGGAACAGTAGTTGTTTGCAGTTTAAAGCGTATTTTATTGCATGTTTAAAACATGTATTTAATGCACTAAATTTTTAATAATAATAGTTCCATTCTGACATTTTCTGTAACACCGCTGTTCAGTTAACCGGGAAATTTTCCAAACTTCCCGGCCAGTGAAATCTTGATTATTTGAGGGTCACTGTTAGATTGTTATCACTTCAAAGAGATGGTACGAAAGACATAATATTTCTTTCCTTTTAATGTTCACATTAAAATCATGGAAGAATGGTTGTGGCTGATCTACCTGATACAATCGGTTCCCTATGTTAATAAATTTAGATTTGGCGACCAATTTTACATTGAAATTACGGTTAAATCGGTGAATTATATTAAATTTCAAAGGCAATATTGCTGTGGTCGTTGAGAGTTTTCGAAAATCTTGGCTCTACAGTTGTGTCAAAAGTTCCATTGAAACGTAAAAGTTTCGCTAAAAATAAATAAGTTAGTCACACACACACACACACACACACACACGAAAAGAAGTCTTAAGAGTGAGTTAAACTTTATTTAGTTAACTTCCTTTACATTTATTGCACGGGCATCGCCGTGCGGGTACTGCTAGTATGTTCATAAAATCGAGTGGCAACTGTTCGATATGACTGTTATCTTCTGTGCGTCAAACACAGTAGGACCAGATGGGGGAAAGTAGGTCTATTTATTTATTTATTTAAACCCCACCAGTCACCACCGTACCTACCCTGATGAGGGTTTAACCGGATGTGGTGGCTGGGAGGAATGAACAAAACAAATAACATGGAAAAAATAATAATAAAAGGAAAAACAATTTTGATATATACAGAAAAAGACAATAATATAACATTTGAAGTTTTAGGCAGGATATTTGAAGTCTTCTATTTGAGTGCTGAGTAAAAACATTATTTTATGAAGATTCTTGCGAGTAGCTGGATGATGAAGAATATGAGCTATATTTTTGGATACAGGAAGGTTGGAATTATATATGCAGTGGAAAGAGCTAGTTAATGGACAATTGAATACGTAATGTTCAGGAGTTCCAAGTTGGCTGCAAACACATAATGGTGAGCTTATTATTTTGAATCTGTGCAGATATGAAGGAAATGGACCATGTGCACTGAGAAATTGTACTTCCATAGGATGTTTGCATCGTGGTTTTAGCTTGACTTTTGGTAGGATTTCGTGAACTCTCCGACCGGTTTCTGCAGTGTCCCAGATTTCCTGCCAATTTTGAAGAAGATTAGACCAAAGGTGATGTTTGAGGAAAGATTTTACAGATGAGGAAAGATTTAAAGTAGGTCTAAGAAATTGACAAGATATCGCCAAGTTGGCACCACTTTTGGCGACCTTATTTTATCTCCAAATTTGGCCAAAAATCATCAAGTGTCGCCAAGCCTGGCAACATTTGGCGCGTTTTCGAACAAAAAAAAAATTGCAGACTGTTATAGAATTTTTTAGCGTTGTGAATGATAGCAAAAAGAATAAAACTGATGTCATTGCTTCATTCGGTAAAAAATAATTTTTTGTGCATTTATACCTTTAAATGAAATTAAAGTATTTTCATTTTATTGTATACCTATGTCAAAATCAATATTTACACTTTTATTAAAATGAACACAAATTTCTGAGCTGGACTCACTTTTCCCCAGCATGGGGGGAAGTGGGGCTATCAACACATGACACTTTAAATGCGTCACTGAGAAAAAACAATCTAACAATATAAAACGTTTCTGCTTCATACTTAATTTTATATGAAACCAATGTATATAAAATGCATCGAAAGTTTCCTTAAAATGAATTTAATCATGTGATTTTGGGACCGTTTCTTTAAAAAGCTCGATTTTAGCTCCACTTTCCCCCACCTGACCTTAGCAGATTTGATTATACGGGGTTTGAAATCTGACAGCATTATTTTGTTTTACGTGGATGAATTTTGATTTTACGCAGATACGGCACTGCAAGCACATTTTGCCTTATCTCAAAATCCTAACTTGAAAGAATCTAACAGTTCCGCCTAAGTGGGCTTTTCTACATAACAATGCGACAGCGATAAATCGTTCGCGATTGTTGCTATCCGATATCGGAGCACGCGAAATGCATCAACATATCGTCGGCACCATGCTAAAATAACGAATTGGAAAAATCGTGCTTTTCCAAGTTCGAATTTTACAAATAATTAAAATTTAAACGATTAATTAAAATAAATTAATTAAAATATTAGTTTATAAATACATATTTATAAATATATTAAAATAAATTAGTGACGTAATTTTAGCATGATGCCGACGATATCGTTGGCATCATGCTAAAATTACGAATGTGAAAATTGCCACTTTTCAGGAGAGCCGAAACACTGCACATAACTTTTTCCCACCTGACGTGTTTGGTTACTTTCAATTTTAAAATTTTATAAATATCTTTAAGTGTAAAACTATCGTTTCAAGGTGTCATTTTAATTTTAATTACTGTTGAAATTTGAACTTGAAAAACGAACTTGAAAAAACGCGATTTTTCACATTTGTTATTTTAGCATGGTGCCGACGATATGTTATGCGCTTTTCCACATACTGATTCAACGACAATTGTGTTGTCTTTTTATAACCGATATCGTCTGATTGAAGTTCAAAACCAACGTAAATAAAGCAAAAGTTAAGAAGGAAATACAGTATATAGCTGTATTTTCTTCATATAGCAAAATATAGAACAGAAAATATAGCAAAAAGCTCAGCACACAACATGAAAGCCGTGGGAGAATATCGGTCAATATCGTTTATCGGAAAGCACCCGATGCTCCTTTCACGTCGGCCCGATAACCATTCATTTTTTAAACTTTTGTTGAAAGAGGGAGAACTAGCCATGGCAATCTAAACGATATCAGTTGAACGGAAAAACAGTGCAAGGGACGATACCATACCGTCCTATCGTCGTAGCATTATCGGCCGATATTCGTCGTTATCGCGTCGTTAAGGACTGTTCACATTACCACTGTTCCGTCCAAACGAAATGTTTTTTCGGACGTGACGGACGGAGGTGAAAAGTTTAGAGCATTCGCTCTAGCTCCTTCCGAAAGTGACGTGACGGCATTCCCCACGAATTACAAAGCGCGCGCATCTGGCGAGAGCCAATGAAGTCGCTACCAAAAAACCGGTCTGCTATCAGCGCCGACGACATCCAGTATTCTAGAACGATGACGGAAGCCGAAAATTCGGCGTGCTGTCATGGCAACGGATTTCAAAAAGCAGTTTCGCAGCGAGAAACTCGGTTCGGACGGCCGGATCGTTTATAATGTGAAAAGCGCTTAAAGCGGGAAAGCGGTCTTACTTCTCCTCTGTCCGACGAGGTCTGGTTCCGGAGGATAGACGGCAAATCTCCGCGGCACTCGTCGGACCCCGACTCGTTGCGGGGGTCCCCGTAGACGGCCGTCCGGTTGACCATGGCGATGAGGGCCACATTCAGGTTGACCCGGATGATGTACAGGATGGCGAAGCCAGAGAAGCTCAACAGCGTGAACAGGTAGCGCACGCCGGACATCCCTGGGGGAGCACGAAAGAAACTTGATAATATCGTCGGCACCACGCTAAAATCGGATCGGTGAGTGCATAAACAACGTCAGTCCAGAACTTCAAATTTTTCAAGAGAGAGAGAAAAAACGTCTTAATTCTAACATTGTTTCTACGGTCAGCGTTCAAATAACAGGCATCGTCTCTTTCGAATTAGTAACCTGGCTGACGTGATTTTGGACCTCAACACGCATCTTGAATTCCGCAGCTTGCTTCTACAAAAAACGAATTTTTGAATTTTTGTGACTGATGTTGTTTTTGCACTCACCGATTCAATTACGAATGTGAAAATTGGCACTTTTCAGGAGAGCCAAAACAATGAATATAATTTTTTCCCACCTGACGCGTTTGGCTATTTTCAATTTTTAAATATTTATAGATATCTTTCAGTGTAAAACTATCGTTCGAAGGCATCAATTTAATTTTAATTATTTGTAAAATTCGAGCTTGAAAAACGAACTTGAAAAAACGCGATTTTTCACATTCGTTATTTTAGCATGGTGCCGACGATATATGCAGGGGCTAAAAATAATCAATTTCTAATCCGGAAAAATTTCTTTTCATATTTTTAAGCCAGATAAATTCGTAATCAAAAACGTAGTTGGGACATTCCAACGAAAATGGTACAAATCATGTCCGAGACTTCAGAATTTTTTAAAATCAATTTTAATAACTACCACCCATTAAGTGTATTTTTATTGGTTCTCTATTTAATTTTGTGCCATCAAGTATCAGTTGATTAGGTGTAATCCATTTAGAAAGGACACAAAAAAAAATATCTTTGTCAGAAGAAGGAGAAAATGACGTGTCATAGCTTCAAATTGCTAGAATTTTAAATGTGATTTAAAATTAAACTGAAATGTAACAACAAAATAAATGACACTGTACTGCACAAAAGATGCTTCTGACTCCATTTCTGCAGATTATTACGCAAATGAAAAAAAAATTCCCCAAAAAACACTATTATTTATCCATGTCCCTAGATTTTCTATGTTTCGAATTGTCCACTCTGTTATGCCTTTTGGAAATAAAATAAACAATTGCATTCAATCTGACATATTTTTTTTAAAGTATAGGTAGTATAACTGCCGTGATTAGCTTGCTACATTGAATTACGTAGACAACAACCAGGGTGAGCCTCATTCTTTTCTTATGATAGTTAATTTGAACTGTTGGATGTCCACTCTGTTAGAGCCGATTTCATGATGAAAAAAATAATTTTTTTCTTGAAATTGCAGACAGACTTGGTTTTAGGCTGTTTATTCCACTTTATGCTTGTTCCGTGATTCTAACTTTTCTTTGTGATTATGCAGATATTTTTAAAGGCTTATTTGTCCACTCTGTTATATGTCCACTCTGTCAAACTAAGTGATCAAAATACTTAAAATCCTTTCCTTAAATGAGTCATGTAATAGTTATTTACACTTCATTATACACAAAGAAATGGAAACTCAATAAAAAAAATGTGATTAGTAGGTGGAAATAATTTAAATTGATAATCTTAAGTAAAGAGTTCAGACATGATTTGTACCATTTTCGATGTAATGACCCAATTACACCGTAAAGCATCGTTTATAATAGGGATGCACCGACAAGCAAATTGGCCGATTACCGATTAATCGTCTATTGATAATCGGCCGATTAATGATAAAAATGATTGTTTTTAATACTGCCAATTTTACCATCAGTTTTTTTTCTTTCTTTTACAATTCCGATTTTAGAAGTAGCAATTTGCGTCTGAGAGAAGATTTTTTTTCCCCATTTTCTTAATTTTCCAAAAATAATTTAACATTTTGTCCAATTTCTTAGAACCAATTTTCGTACTATTATCTAATATTATATTAACACATTGTGAATTATGTTAACTAGACATGAAAATTCAAAACGAGAAATAATACACCGATTTCCGTTTTAATCGGCTGTTGATAATCGGCGGAGGCGATTAATGATCGAGTTGATTGTTTTTAATATTACCAATTTAACTATCATCGTTTTTTTTTTCTTTCTTTCACAATTCCGATTTTAGAAATAGTAATTTATTACTGAGAGAAGATTTTTAAAATTTTTCCAAATTTTCTTAAAATTTCATTCAATTTCTTAGAACCAATTTTCATATTATTGATAATAATATTGCATTAACACCATGAAAATTCAAAACAAGAAATTAGAGGAAACTGTGCTAATTTAGGAGTGCTTTTGATTTACATTTTTCAATTATTAGTAGCCATTTAATTTAATATTTTTATTCTTTGTGAAAATTTGAGGTTATCTACACTACACTGCAACGTTTCTTGACAAAAACATCGTGACGTCAGCGTGACGTTAGCCTATGAAAAACGAGCTATAAAGCGTCACAGCCTACTTGGCGAATTAGAGGAGATCGCTGCAACGTTTCTTGACAAAAACATTGTGACGTCAGAGTGACGTTTGCGTGACGTTAGCCTATGAAAAACGAGCTAGCTAAAACGTCACAGCCTACTTGGCGAATTAGAGGAGATCGCTGCAACGTTTCTTGACAAAAACATCGTGACGTAAGAGTGACGTTTGCGTGACGTTAGCCTATGAAAAACGAGCTAGCTAAAGTGTCGATGGCAATATTGTCTATGGGTATATTTATTCAACACAGGAAAAATAATTAATTAAAAACTTCATATCTACTGTGAGGATTATTCTTACTGTTAATAAAATTATGAATCACCCCAAGTAGCACACTTCGTTTTTTAAAGGTTGTAAAATGGTTATTAACGTTGTAATAACCGCTTAAAAATGTTAATAAAACGTTTAAATGTCATTTGTGCTACCTGGGACAGATTCTTAGTGAAGATATACTTTGTAAAATATTTTTTCCACGGATTAATCGGCACAATTTTGCCGATTATTAACAATCTGTAAAGTGTCCGATTATTTGGTGAATTCCTAGTTTATACGTCTCTCGATTATGCGTCGTTTATATTTACACGTCATCTTCATAAAGTCCAGACTTAATTCTATTCCTTTTTTTGTTTATGAATCACTTTAGCGAAAATGGTACAAATCAGTCCCGAGACAATTTTAATAAGTATCACCCATTAAGTGTATTTTATTTATTGGTTCTCCATTTAATTTTGTGCTATCAAGTATGAATTGTTTAGGTATAATCTATTTAGAAAGGACACACAAAAAATTTCTCTGTCAGAAGGAGAAAATGACGTGTCCCAGCTTCAAATTGCTAGAACTTTAAATGTGATTTAAAATTAAGCTGAAATGTAACAACAAAATAAATTACACTGCAGTGCACAAAAGATGCTTCTGACACCATTTCTACTGATTATTACGAAAATGAAAAAAAAAAAAAAAAAAATCCCCAAAAAACACTATTATTTATCCATGTACCTAGATTTTCTGTTTCCAATTGTCCACTCTGTTATATGTCTTTTGGAAATAAAATAAACAATTGCATTCAATCTGACATATTTTTTTAAAAATATAGGTAGTATAACTGCAATGATTAGCTTGCTACATTGAATTATGTAGACAACAACCAGGGTGAGCCTCATTCTTTTCTTATGATAGTTAATTTGAACTGTTGGATGTCCACTCTGTTAGAGGCGATTTCATGATGAAAAAAAATTTTTTTTCTTGAAATTGCTGACAGACTTACAGTTTTAGGCTGTTTATTCCACTTTATGCTTGTTCTGTGATTCTAACTTTCCTTTATGATTATAAAGATATGTTTAAAGGCTTATTTGTCCACTATGTTACTGTCTGTTTGCGTATTGTGCGCCTGGCCTCCAAGAAGGCTTCCATTTGAAAAGGAGAAACAGGTTTGGGATGCGCAATTCTCGATGCCTTCAGTTCTTGTTCGTTTGCACTCTGTTACACAAAGTGATCAAAATATTAAAATCCATTCATAAATGAGTCATGTACTAGCCATTTACACTTCAAATACACAAATAAATGAAGATTCAACAAAAAAAATTAGTTGCGGAAATTATTTAAATTGATAAACGTAAGTAACCAGATTCAGACATGATTTCTGCCATTTTTGCAGGAATGACCCTTATACGTCGCGAAATATCGGCTTGTACGTCGTTTTCCCCTTCCAAAATTTCGAAAACTGTCTGCTTGTTTATCTGGGTTGCTTCCCATTTTTCAAAAATATCTTTTTCTGGAAAAATACGGCCGAAAACATGGGGTGAATTACTTATTTTCCTTCATTTAGACCCATTTTCTTTCTTTAAAAAAATAATTTTATATAAGCAGCTCAGTCACCATTTCATTTTCACTGGTTAGTGTCACAAGGTGGTCTCAGCTAGACCACTTAATTGAGGAACCGCTATTTTGGATGTGATTCTTCATTGTTGCGGAGCTAGGGTTACAAGAGATCCGAAACAGCTGATTCGTCGACTTGGCTTCGCACCAAAGTTTCTCCTCTTGTGACGTTGTACGAGACCTCGCTTCGTTTTAGAAATAAAAAATAAACGAATCAGAAAATGAAAGGTTTCTGGCCCCATCTGAAGTTTGGTGTATCACAAAAAAATTATTTCTTGGAAACTTAAAATTTCGGGTTGATAAAAAAATGTCACTATATTCACATAGTTACCAAAAAAGGTATTTTTAAATTGAAAAATATTTAGGTCTGACGGGATTACCTTGAAGTTTCAAGTTTTTTAGTAAAAACAATAATTAAAAAACAATGTATAAATTATGTGCAAAGCAAAATAATTTTTTGAGTGGAAAAATGGACCAATCTCGCTATTTCAAAGCGCTCTACTTCAATGTTTGCACTATTAATACAGGGTGCGCCAGAGAAACTTACTTTTTTGAAATGTCAATAAAAACAAAACTACTTAATTTATAGTTTTAATTCTTTTTTTATTTGAGAATACAATATCCCAAGTTTTTTTTCCATCTAGTCTTGAAAATGACATCGGTTAAATGATGGCCCCCCATTGAGCATACATTGATTAAGACGATTTTTAAAGTTCGTGAGCACTCTTTGCAGCATATCAATTGGTATGTTGGCAATTTCGTCGCGAATGTTATTCTTGAGGTGAGCTATTGTGCGTGGTCGATCAACATAAACCAGGGATTTCAAATAACCCCATATAAAAAAAAATTCTCACGGCGCCAAATCTAGGGAGCCTGCTGGCCATGGGAGATCGCCTCTGAGAGAGATGAGGTGGTCGGAGAAATGTTGTCGCAACAAATTCATTGAATCTCGTGCTGTGTGTGCTGGGGCTCCATTTTGCTGAAACCACAGAGCCTGCTGGCCATGGGAGATCGCCTCTGAGAGAGATGAGGTGGTCGGAGAAATGTTGTCGCAACAAATTCATTGAATCTCGTGCTGTGTGTGCTGGGGCTCCATTTTGCTGAAACCACACGTCCCTAATGTTCATTTCTTCGAGGCTGGGAAGAGTAACTGAGCGACCGTTCGAAAAGTAGCTTTCGACAGCAAAGGCGTGCTGTTCTTTAGAGACCATAGCATGATAGCGACTGATTGAAGAAAAAACAAAACTTGGAGATTTCCCGCTCAGATGCGCCCACTCTCGGCCTTCTACGCAGCCAACTAACCGCGCAGGAATTTTTTCAAAAAAGAAAGTTTCTCTGGCGCACCCTGTACGATAATAAAATAATTTTGCAAGATGGATAAATATTCTAAAAATATGTCTGACTAGTGAAAATGTGAGGATTTTTATAACTATTTCTGGAAACCTAAAACTTAAATTTTAGCTCCAATGCATGTTTTATTGATAGATTACTCCTTAAGTAGTCCATTTTTGCATTTAAATAATTATTTTTGCTTTACACATAATTTATACTACATTTAAACAAAAATATATTGTTTTCACTAAAAAATTTGAAACTTCAAAATAATCCCGACAGACCTAAATATTTTTCAATTTCAAAATAAATTTCTTTGCTAACTATGTGAATATAGTTACAACTTTTCATCAACTTGAAATTTTGAATTTCCAAAAAAAATTGTGATACACCGTAATATGGAGGGCTGTGGTAGCCCGATCGGTAAGGTGTCAGACTCGTAACCGCAGGGTCCCGAGTTCGATCCTAGCCGATCAAAGATCCACCCGTGCTGGGCGACGTCAAATAAGGGTCGTGGACACAATGTGCTCCAAGTGAATCGATGCCTCTGGGGGTACTGGACCAGGGGTTTGCTAGGCCCTTGGTCTGGATCAAACAAAGGAGCGCGCTTCAGGGCCCCATCTCAGTTAAACCACGTGTTGTGGTGGGTACGAGGGATCTTGGAGTGTGAAATCAAATGCCCCCCCCCCTTTTTTTTCGATTGTTCTATCAGCATCAGTGACTGAAAATACTTTCAGCGGAAGAAAACATCTCCATTGTTGATGAGAGTTCCCAATTTCTTGTGTTTTCCCTGTGCAGAATTTTACTTTTGGCTTTTCTTTTCTTTTCCAATTCTCCCTGCTCTTAATTGGCATAAACAATTTAGGAGCACACTATATATGGAGGTAACAGATGGTGAGTTTGGCCTACCATTTACGCATCATCATCTTGGCGCTTTGGCGCAATTTTATAATGCACTTAGTACTTACCAAAACGCTTGTGACTACCTCTAGCATTTTCATCCATGTTCTTCCGTTTTCGAAAAGTGCTGATTTTATAACAATACCTAAAGAACAAAACGCTTGTCAGTATAATGATAATCCATCTACTTATATTGAAAAACTGAGTATCTTTCTATATCATGCTTCTTTCTCCTGAACGCCAATGGAATAGAAAATAGAACCAGGTACCGATAGATTGGTCATTTTTCAGGCTTCATTAATTTCAATTCATATAATTAAACGATTTTAATTAATGGAGATATCAATTAATAAGTAGTCAAATTTAAAGCGATTCGTCCTAAATGATTAAATAAAAAATCCATTGTTGCAAAACGTGGTTGCTATGGAACAGTAATAATAGTGATAATGAGAATTTGGAATGAAGGCTTAACTAAATCAAACATGAAACTCATTAGAGGGCCACGTGCGTAGTATGTCTTAAAATCTTATGAACATTAAATTATATCCAGTAATATAACATCAGAATGAAGTATAAGTTGGGGGGGGGGGCGTTATGCATCAACATGCTGCAGTAAGCTAATCTGGCAGCCCTGGCAGCTGGAAACGCTAATAACTGTTGACATAAAGATTGTTGTTTACAATGTTATTTTAAGTTGGTGGACTGTCCAGTTTTTAAAGATTTGATTGTACTATATCATTTGCAGAATCACAAAAAAGTAGATTTAATTTTTAACCGATTTTAAAAAAGAAACGGTTATCAATTCAAAGCGTATGTATGTTTTTTCATTATTATTATTATTATTATTATTGTTGTTGTTGGTGGTGGTGTTTTTGTGTTTTTGTTTCTGTTGCTTTTGTTTATTATTTTTATTATTATTATTTTTATTATTTTTATTATTATTACGTACTATTATTTATTATTTACTAGCAGTATCCACACGGCGATGCCCGTGCAATAAATGTAAAGGAAGTTAACTAAATAAAGTTTAACTCACTCTCAAGACTTTTCTTCTTTTCGTGTGTGTATGTGTGTGTGTATTACGAACTTATTTATTTTTAGCGAAATTTTTACGTTTCAATGGAACTTTTGACACAGCTGTAGTGCCAAGATTTTCGAAAACTCTCAACGACCACAGCAATTTTGCCCTCGAAATTTGATATAATTCACCGATTTAACCGTAATTTCAATGTAAAATTGGTCGCCAAATCTAAATTGATTAACATAGGGAACCGATTGTCGTCAGGTAGCTCAGCCACAACCATTCTTCCATGATTTTAATGGGAACATTAAAAAGCAAGAAATATAATGTCCTGCGCGCCATCTCTTTGAAGTGATTACAATTTAACAGTGACCCTCAAATAAGCAAGATTTCACTGGCTGGGAGGTTTGGTAAATTTCTCGATTGTTGCCAAACTTTACGACGCCAAATACGAAAAGTAACTGAATAGCGGTGTTACCGAAAATGTCAGAATGGAACTATAATTGTTAAAAATTTAGTGATGGCGGCATTAGATACATGTTTTAAACATGCAATAAAATACTCTTTAAGGCCGATTCAGATTGCGAGCGACGCGAGCGAACGAAGCGTTTTTCGCTCGCAGGTGAAAAATTCCGATAATTCATACTAGATGCGGGCGAAAGTCACGTGATGGTATTCCCCCACTAAGGATAAAGCGCGCGCAACTCGCGAGAGCCAATGAAATCGGATGTGCACGCGCTCAAAACAGAGCAAAGATGGCCCCTTCCCTCTGACTGGCTGTCGCTCTCGTTGCCCAATTTCGCTCGCCTTTCGCACGCGAAAATATCTAGCATGCTAGATCGCTCGCGACAGGCGAATATTCGCCGCGTTGTCATGGGAACGCATTCCCGAAACCGGTTTCGCGGGGAAAAGTTCGCTTCGCCAGCGCGTTTCGCTCGCAATCTGAATCGCGCTTTAGACTGCGAACAGCTGCTGTTCCTTACCAGAGCGGTTTCTTTTTCTTTTGATTTGGAGAAAGTAGTATTTCACTGGCTGGGAGGTTTAGGGAATTTCCCAATTGTTGCCAAACTTTACGAAGCCAAATACGAAGAGTAACTGAATAGCCATCACTAGTTTTTTAACAATAATAGTTCCAATCTGACATTTTCGGTAATATCGAATTTTGAGGAAGTCAACTGAATAAATATAAATTCACTCCAACCCGCTTTGAAGAAAAATTATTATATTCTTTAGTTCAAATGCGCTCCATCTTTTAAATTCCACTTAAAGTCATGTTAAACTTTAAATCAATTCGCCAAATAAATATAAAAGACAGAAAGTTAAGTCAGGAGATATTATTTAATCAAATTGAATAAATATTCAAGGCTAGAACCATACGCTAATTTAAACCACAAAGTAACTTCAGGGACAAAAGAGCAGCTGATCTGGAAAATGGACCTAGTGTTTCAGTATTGCGTACATAGTTAAGCCTTGAAAATTGACTAAATTTGATTAACTGATGTCTCCTGTCCTAATTAACGGAAAAAAAACGTGCTAAAACTTTTCTTTTTCAGAGGAAAAAAAAAAAAAACCTTTCCAACGATATATAATGTTTTGGGGTGGGGGAAGGTTTCCCCCCTCAATTATGGCGGGTACACCAAAAATGAGACTAATTAATTAATTTAAAAATAACTAATTCGAAATTTTAAATTTGGCCTTCGAGGTGCACCAGGGCGGGGTTCGTTCGAATTTTTGAGTCAAGTTTCATGTCTGTAGGTGCTGTGGGGGCTTCTGGCCAGCGGTTACAAACGAACAAACAAACAAACGAACACCGTCATCTTTATATATATATATATTATTATTAATTTTTTGCAGCTGACCTAGGGAACCGATTTGGACGATTTTTTAATGGATAGGGGATGGACGTAGATCCTACACTATTAATTGACAATAATCGTACTTCAAAATAAGTTATGGGGATAAAACTAAATTTCACGCAATTTCGCTGTGTTAAATGATTGCACTTTAATCCATTGTGGAAGAAAGTGATTGACATAATATAGTAATATTAATAGTCATCATAATGAAAATTTTGACTGAATGCTTTTCCGAAGCAAACATGAAATTTATAGCTATAGATGCTCTCCCAATGGTATATTTATCATTATCTGATGCTAAGATGAGACAATGAGGCAAGCGGGCTAAGAACTTAATATCACGAGTAACTTGTATTGTTCTGAAATATAAATTAGTTGAGAAGCTGTTAATATTTTTAAATGGTGCTGATTACGTCAGCACACAAATAAATCCCAGAGGTAAGCAGCGATTAGCTTTTAGTTTCAATCGGTTAAAATTTTAGAAGCGTCGATATATGTTTGGATTTTTTTTTTTTTTTTAATTTGAGCATTTACTAGAAAAAAAATTAAGTGACATTTCGTAATAAAAGCATAACCCCGTCCAGTGTGCAATGGCAGTTTTTTTTCTTTCTTTCATCATCATCATCATTTTTTGTAAGTTGTGAAATAAAGAGCGGAAAATTAGTTTCATTACCTATTAACACTAAGCCTAATAATTTCTTTTCTTTTTCCTTTTTTTCAGATAAAAAATGTGTTCTTATTTTATTTTTACTGAACAGTGGCAAATCGCTACATGTTTTTATTTTTGTGTCTCAAACGTTGTGTTGTCCTTCTTTTAGATGGACTGTCTGCCAACGTCTCGCGTCCCGATGCTTCATCACGAGCGACTTGTTTACCATCCCCTGCTGGGTTCCCATACGGGGCAAGATGGCGACTGGCTGTAGATGGCGCCATCTGTTGAGGTACCGAATCACTATAAATATGGGGCGTACAGATATGTGTCTCTCTCGGGTTTTGTTTGAGCGACCTTTGTGATGGATCGCCCGTGGACAAAAGTGGGTTATATCCTTTCGGACGTACGCTACACACTTATAATTGCGAAAAACATAATTTGAATTCCAGGTGTTCGTTTTTTTTTCCAGCAATGATGAATTGTTATTTATCCTCATTCGACAGTTTTTGATGTCCCGGTTCGTTTTTCAGATTACCATAATGCCGAGAATTTAGCAAAACTTCCTATATTTTTAATACGCTTTTATTAGCTTCACATGTGGGTTTGTTTGTTTGTATGCATGTATGTAACTCTAAATAAGGGATAAAATTCACGTTCTTAATAAGTATAAAAGTAACATATTTATTATTGTTATTAATACTAAAGGCTAAACTACATTGCATGTTGATGTATTATAAGTATTTCAGTTGTTTGTATGTAACTCTGAATAAAAGATAAATTCACGCTCTTTGCAAAAATAAAAGTAATATATTTCATACTATTATTTATAATAAAGGCTATGATGATAATACTAAAGACTAAATTTTAGCTCCAATGCATTTTTTATTGATATATTACTCCGTTAGTAGTCCATTTTTGCACTTAATTATTTTTGCTTTGCACATAATTTTATACATTTTTTAAATTAATCATTGTTTTTACCAAAAAACTTGAAACTTAAAGGTAATCCCGGCAGACCTAAATATTTTCAATTTCAAAATATTTTTTTCTTTTTGGTAACTATGTGAATGTCAGTGACAACTTTTTATCAACTTGAAATTTTGAATTTCCAAAAAAAAAAAAAAAAATTCGTGATACACTCTAATGTTGCAGGCATTCCATTTCATTTTGAAACCATGGGAGAAAAATTGTAATCATTGTCTGGCGACATCTGTTGGATTTTTTGGTAACTTTATATTATTTCAAGTTCAGATTATATTTTATTTTGCGAGAAAGATTTCAAAATTGAGTTTACAGAATGGACATTTTTTAAAAGTGGATTTCATATCCTTAAGAAAAGTGTTTGAAAATAAAATTGAGCAAAAAGAAAATAAAAATAACTTAATTTTCTCAAAATATTAAGTTTCGAATAACAAAATCACATTTGAACATATGCTGAGGAAAATTTTTATTTCTTACATATTAAATCAGTCTAAAATTCTTTTGATGTGATAATTTACTCAAACTTTTACAATGAAAAATTTCCGAAATTACCTGAAAAATATGACTGTAAAGCTTCAATAAATAGAAAATCCCAAACTCTATCTATTTTTAAAAGAAAATGGTAAGTCTGCAAATGGTAAATGAAACCGTTTCGTTTGTTATTCTTCATAACAATAATGAAAACAACAAAACAATAAATTAAAATATCTCCCTCAAGATTTTGTCAGAAATCGCAATCGGAATAAATTATCTATATACTCGTATATAAAAAGATGACGGGCTCTATTATTTTGTTTATTTGTTTGTTTGTTTGTATATTTGTTTGCAACCGATGGCTAGAAGCCCAACTGCACCTACAGACCTGAAACTTGTCACCAAATTCGAACGTATCTCAGTAAACTGCATCTCGAGTGCCGAATTCTAAATTTCGAATTTGTTATTTTTTAATTAATTAATTAGTCTCATTTTTTGGGTATCTCATTTTTGGCATTTGAAGCGGGAAAACTTTCTCCCACCCCATAACATTATACATCGCTGGAAAGGTTTTTTTTTCTGAAAAAGAAAAACTTTGGCACATTTCTCTCCTTAAATTAGAACAAGGGACATTAATTATTCAAATTTAGCCAATTTTACTTTGGTTACCACCTTGAACTTACGCAACAAGATATCATCTAAATATAAACTTCCTTGATTAATATTGCCCATCAATTAAGCCTGGTAACTGAAAATATACCACATTGGTTTTTGCGGTAATTATATACGCGATAAATGTATTCTTTATGATAAACGTGCGCCGTACGGGTGCAATAATAACCGTATCCTCATTTCTGAGATGAGACATTTCATCGTCTGCTTGCGCGGTATATCTATCTGCAAACCTTGTAAAAGATGCTTGCCAGCACTTACCAACACTCGCTCAATGGCGATTAAAAATTTTATGACATAAAAAATAAGTTCAGAAAAAATCGGCATTCTTTAGCGGGGTCACGAGGGCAAATAATTATGTACCCAGAAACATGTTTAACAATGCTCTTTCGAATGCTACATAGTAGAACTTTTTTCATTTAACACTATCGCAGGTTTCCTGGTCAGACAATTTATGTCGGTATAGGATACACTGTTAAAAAAAACCTGAATTTTCAGGAAGTTTTTTTTACTGATTTTAACAGAAAATTTTCGTTTTCGCTTCAAAACGTATCTTTTCCTTTGAAAAACAGAAATATTCCGTGAATCACAGAGTTGGAGAAACAAATACGGAATTTTCCCGTTTTTACGGTTTCTGTATTAACTATGATTCGTTGGACAAAGTAAAAACAGAGGTGTAATAATTCTCCGAGTTTGATGTTCAGCAACTCTAAAAAATTGTGGAAATCAAGACTTCAACATCATAATCTAGCTTACCACACACCATTTGAGGAATATTTTCGACTCCGTGGCAACAAAACGTGACGTTTGGCGGTACGTTTGTTTACGCGCGAAGAAGGACATTAGATATTGGAATACGGGTCCTGTGTGACCAAGTACACGAGCTCGAAATATGTGTTGTAAATAAAAAAATAAAAATAAAATAAAGATATTGGAACGTCTTCGAGTGAACGGAGTCAAAGTGTGTAAAAGGTATGTTGAACACCTTATTATCTTTTATTTGTAACTAGCTGTGGGGCCCGGCGTTGCACGGGCTTTAAAGTAGTGATGAAAATTTAAATAAACAACTCGCCGTCAAGGCGGTATATAATGATATATAACCGCCAAGGCAGCTCGCCTTTAAAGTAGCGAGGAAAGTTTCAGCAAACTACTCGCCGCCAAGGCGACTCGCCTTTAAAGTAGTAAGGAAAGTTAAAACAAATTACTCGCCGCCAAGGCGGCTCGCATTTAAAGGAGGGAGGAAAGTTTTAACGAAACCGGTTTCAAAAAACTACTCCCCGCTAAAGCGGCTCGCTAAAAGACTTTCCCGCATCAAAAAGTCAATCGCATTATTTGCACATGCTTCCTTAGGAATAAAAACAATGTCAAGTAGCACATATTTAACACTCTCCCTAATAAACAAATACAATTCCCTACCAAAAACAAATATTTCCAAACCGCTCTCTTCCTGTAACATTAATTGCAAAATTCCAAACAAAAAAGTTGTTTTAATATTTAGATCGCAGCCAAAAAAAAAATCCCTGCTAAAAACATGAATTACAATTTAATTTGAAACACATTTTCAAAATGGCACCAGAAAAAAATATAAGTCATTAAGTAGGCAGGAATTCAAGTGAAACACGGACGATCGCATTATTTGCCTTGTTGAAACGCCGTGAAATGAAATGCTTTTAAGAAACAAAATGAAGAAAAGGACACCAACAATGAATTTAAAAGATGTCGCCATAGCAACGCAATAAAACGTTAATAGTTTGATCAGGAAAGAGGTTTTCGAACTCAAAGTTCAAACGCTTGTAACTTTTTTTCTAGTGGAGATAAAAGCTTGGTTCTTCGACTGTAAGTCGAATCAATTCTGGGTTAAAAATAT
>JAXGGA010003241.1:0-105921 GCA_038373865.1 Uloborus plumipes | reverse complement strand
ATTACTGACAGAGTCGTGTTCATCTAGCGTTAATTTAATTTCCAAGCAAAAAAATTCCTTTTCAGTAGCTTTTGGAGATCAACTTGAGTTGTTACAATGCTAGTGAATTGAAATTTAAAAAAAAAATGCCCATAATTTTTGAAAAATCTACCAAGTCTGACACTCAAAATCCCGTAGGGTTTCATTATAAAAGCGCTTTGTTTGGTACTGCTTACGCGACATCTGGCGGCGAAATTCCTTGCCCCTGTCCCTCGCTTTTTGAGGGAAAATTACAGGCTGGTGTAAAGCGGAGCGCGATCTTCGTAGGCTACGTTCTGGGCGATGTTCCGACAGGAACTCCGATAAATATTTCTGAACTGATGTCTTGAAAACGAAATTTAAGGGGTGTTAAGGCAGTAAAAGGATGACTGGAGGGAGGCAATGTTTGGTGACTTGAAAGTAGCAGGTGGCATGGAAAAGGTTTAAAGTGGGCAAGGAAGAGACCTACTGTGTGGGCCAATCCTAACATGGTAGGGGTCTTACGGAGCGCCTTTTCTTGTCGGTAGGGGAGGAGAGTCGCTAAAAGCGAGAAGGCCATAGGCCCCGATGTGTCGTAAATTTATCTTTATCGTAGATATTATCCAGGCCTGGGGCTATTCCCATTTTCCTGACTTCGTGAAAGGAATCGGAGCAGAGCAGATTGTAGAAACATACATACTTGGGAAAAATGTTGTAATTTTCAATTTGTGTATGCACCTTTTTTTTTTTTTTCAAAGAAGAACTTCCCAATTATTTACCTAAAAGCGAAATGCTAACAATAAAATTTACTACACAATGAGTGACTACACATCTTAATGCACCAAATTTGGCGTTAGTTTTATGTGCGATACACATCGTTTTTGACAGGAACTTTTACTAGGGCGAATCAAATAATTTATTTGTTTTTCTTTTGAAAGAATTATTCAAGTAAACGCTACCGGCAATTTTATGTAGGAACGTGACGTGCGCTAATGCGAGAAAGAAATAAATGTGAGCGGTGCAAGAAAGAAACAAATACTTCTTGTTGTGCGGTGACAACACTTGCTCCAAAATAGCAGATACATCGGTCTCCCCAACTATAGAGGTTAGGTGGCGCCCTTTCAAAAGGTCAGGCGAACTAACCTTATTCTACATATGTGTAAGGTCCGTTAATTATATACAGTCGAACTAAAACTTCGACATATAATACTGGTGGATTAAAATTACAAAGTGATTAGTAATTTTTTTTAATAGAAATAATGAATTAGAGCCATTACAATATGTATACTAGAGGTAAAGTCTAAAAATATTATATACTGTTGACTGAACACTACAAAAGTAATTAATGATTTCCTTTTTTTTAAATAAGCAAAAATTAACAACTCTCTTTGTGCCTGTTTTTCGAAAAATTAAAGTTAAAAGAGTCGAATTTTTGAATTACTGCTATCAAGGGCGAAAATTTTGCACGGGTTAGTTCATATTCGTTTATTTATAGTTTTTTTTATGTCATTACTTATAGTTTTCAGTATTGCAATTTTTTTTTTTTTTTTTTCGTTTTTGTCGTCTCTCTAACGTTTGCTCCTTGCTCTGAGAAAATACTGTAAAAGCTTTCAAATGATAGTTTTTGAGAACATATTTTTGCATCTTGTGTATTTCTACTTGTTATCTCAGCATAGTAATGGTGATGATGTTTAAAAACCTTCGATTTCGAAGTATCTAATTCTTTTAGAAGAAAAATCTAGTTTCTGACTCCGCTTTTGGTAATAAATGGGAACACAGAAATTAAACTAGCATATTTCGTTCAAATTACTTTTAGCAGGTGACACTACTGAAGCGTAGCATAAATGATGTCAGCCAGAACTCTCTCCCTCATTTAGCTCCCCATATTGTTCGACACCCCAAGCGGCTGCTTGCGTCGCTGGCCATTATAAACATCCCAGAGACCATTTTATATTATTGCACTACCAGACATTTTCAAACCATTCTCCATACTTTGCCCAGCCCATCTCTACGAAGAGAAGGCTGTTATCTTGAGTATGATAAGAACTAATGAACACAATATTGAATTGGGAAACCGATCTCAAAGTGTTCATAAAGTTTAACACATTTTCTTACTGGTAGCTAATAGCTAAATTCTAGTCTGACTCCTGTGTTCCCATTTATTACCAAAAGCAGAGTCAGAAACTAGGTTTTTTTTCTGAAAGAATTCGATACTTAGAAATCGAAGGTTTGGAAACATCATCGCCATTACTACGTTGGGATAAAAAGTAGAAATGGATAAAAGGTGCAAAGAGCTACTTGAATAATTTCAAATACATTATAAAAAAATAGCCTCTGAAAGCTTTTACAGTATTTTCTCAGAGCAAGGAGTAAACGTTAAAAAGAGAAAGGGTTGCAATATAACTAATGACGTAAAAAAAACCCATAAAAATAAAAGAGTACGAGCTAACCCGTGCAAAGTTTTCACGCTTGATTGCAGTAATTCAAAAATTCGACTCTTTTAACGGTAATTTTTCAAAAAACAGGCCCAACGAGAGTTGTTAATTTTTGCTTATTTAAAAAAAAAGGAAATCATTAATTACTTTTGTAGTTTTCAGCCAACAGTATTTTATTTCTAGATTTTATGTCCAGTCAGTAGAGTAGCTGTTTTGGGATATCTGTGTGTAAAAGAATAACTTTTTATAGAAAAACAGATATTGAAAGTTTTTAATAAAGCTTTAATATTTTTAAAAAATATTTGCTTATGTTGCTGCTTTGAAAGCATGTGAAAATTCTTGTAATAATATTTATTGAATTTTATTATTTTTTTTCTACATGCACAAAAGTAGTCTTTTCATTTCATATAAAAGGAAATCACATAAATCGGTAGAAAAGTACATAAAATTTGTAAATTAATCCTCATGAGAAATAATTAGAAAAATAAAGACACTAATAAGTAAGCGCAAACTTTTTCCACCAGTAAGAAAAGATGTTACGTTTGCTATAAATACTTAGAGTTAATTTCCCCGTTGCATCCTCTACGAATGAAATTATGGCGTCACGAAGCAGGGAGAAAGCTCACGCCGTCTTCCGTAGACTTAACATGGTCGAATTCTAGTTGCTTCAGAAAATTGCGGTGCAAATAAAAACCAAGGCATTTATGAATCATTTTCTACATATTTCAGACTATTGAATGTACTGGATACCTAATGCATGCAAATTTTTACAATATTAACGTGTTTTCTTTTTGTTATGAGTGTTTAAACTTGAGGTACCGAAATCTAGTGCGTTTGGCGAGATTTTCGTCGCCAAATGAAAGCTCTTATTTTTAGCTTCTCGTACTCAACGCTATACGAAAAAAAAATATTATTAAACATTTGTTTAACGTGTATAATGCTTTAAATGACTGTTCAGTATCTCATTTTCTTCAACAATTTGAAAAATGCTTTGTATATGCTTCACTTTTTAAGATTAAATAACAAGCATGCATTATGATTCATTAATAGAGCTTAAAATCTGCTATTTGTTGCGCATAGATCTTTTTTTATTCCTTTTCTCCCTCCACTTTACAATGTAAAATTTTTTATGTTTAAATGTGATTGAACATTTCATTCATTCTTTTATATTGCTTATGAATTTTGTAAAATTACTTATCTCGAAGCGGTCTGCAAAATCTTGATAAATAAATGATCCATAGTGAAAGCGTAATGACTGTAATAATTGTTAAAATTACACAGTGAGTAATAATATTTCCAAAGAATAAATTAGAGTAAGCAAAGAATAAAAATATCTTAGGTTTTAAAAATTAGCTGTAATATAAAACTTTTTTCGGAGTTTCATTAATTATTCAGTTTATTTATTGAGAAGGTAGCTATTGAGCATAGAATTGTTTAGCGTTTCGTTTCCATTCCTTGTAGCCTTTTTTTTCCAAATTTCGCTAGTGAAGAAAACTTTTTAAAAGCTTTAAATTATTGACTCTGTGCGCTTTTTTATAAATATTCAA
This sequence comes from Uloborus plumipes, assembly GCA_038373865.1. Classification (NCBI taxonomy): domain Eukaryota; kingdom Metazoa; phylum Arthropoda; class Arachnida; order Araneae; family Uloboridae; genus Uloborus; species Uloborus plumipes. The sequence goes on along the minus strand of JAXGGA010003241.1, from coordinate 101,942 downwards.
ATCATATTTAAAATTTTCTTTTTAAAGAAATAAATTTTCAACAGAAGTCAGTTACAGTTTTTGCAGTTTTACATTTTCTCATTATATAAAATGCATTCGACGTGTTATAATTATTAATCAACAAAATAAAGAAAGACAATAAAAAATGGCTAGCATTTTACTTCTAAGTTGCAGCTTCACATCATAAACTTGCTATTAATTGGTAATTTTTTAAAATCTGAATCCTAAAAACGTTATTTTCCCCCTTGTAAATTTATTTTAGTTTTGTACTTTCATCAGTTAAAAATAAAATACTATACTAGCTAGCTACAAATTTCTCCTCTTGTGTAAAACTTTGTATAACGCCAAACCGACGCGATCCTGTTCTAAATCTTGGTACTCTCCATTAATCGCGCCAAACCGCCTCGTCTCGCAGAAGAACTTGGACGAATTCTGGCAGCCGCTGCTTTTCACATGGCATCACTCTGTTTTCAAGGCACTCTAGCTTGTGCTGACGGAGAAGGGAAGGAAAATTTCGCCGAAGTATAAAAGTATGTAAATTAATAATAATATAGTGGTTTATTTTACTTCGTTTTCCTAATAAGAAAATATCTTTTGAAATTTGAATCATACCATACCAATCAAATTTAATTTGTCTTAAGAATTCATTAAACATGAGATCATTATGTTTTTTAAGTAGATTAATTTAAAAAAACCAATACAGTTAATTCCGGATTGTCTGCTTGTTTTTCACACTTTTGTTTTCTTTCTTTTACAGTGATGATTTACTGAATGCAGAAAAATGCGAGTGTGTTATTGGTAGTTTTTAGTTTTTAAAGATATTTATTACATTCAATGTTGTCATTTTTAGTGATAATTTAAATGTATGTTGTGTTATTTACTTGTTTTAGCTATTGCTTACGCTAGTATCGTTTTTCGCCTATTTTTATGATTATCCACGGTTACTGTGCCACCCTATTCCGCGAATAATCTGGAGTCCTCTTCCCTTCCATGCTTAAAACATAGAGTATATCAAAGAGTAATTTGTTAGTAGAAACTGTGATTTCCTGGCTAAACTCATTTTCACATTAATTTTATTCATGGAGTTCTATATATTTAATTTTAAGTGCTTGGGTCTAAATGTTCAATATTTTGGTATATATCCGATATTTTTTAGGTAGGTCATTTAATAGTAACTGCATTTTTGGAAAGAAGTGACATTCGTCTAATATTACTAAGATTTGTAGATTCAAAAATAAATGTTTCTTTCATTGTTTATTTACATACAATCATAAGTGAAACATGAAAATTCAATGATTTAAAAATAAAATTTAAAGGAACTAATATTGATTTTGGATATTGACTATTACATGCAAGTGGCTCTATTAAGACTATTACATACATATGTGTGTCCAGTAAAAACCACAATTAAAGCACAAAAACATAAAATTTAACACCATCTGTTGCATGAAAATGCTTGTTTATTGATTGTTGTTATATGTTTTGTTTACGTGCATTTTAGAATTAAAATTTTGCTTTAAATTTTAATAAATTTTAATTGAGTTTCTTTAAAATTTGCTGCTTTGCTTCTTTCTCTTCACTGTGGTTCAAAATAGAAGGCGTCAAATTTATTATCTAAAGTTGGAAATTTAGGCTTTGAATCAAAATTGTTTGTCGCAGAATGTGACTCACGGCTGCTTATTTCTAACACTGGATGTAGCATTGTTGTATTAAGGTTGATAGAATTTATCAGCTTTGCCTAATTCTGATGTAAGTAAACTTAAAATTTGGATATAGAATGCATTATTAGTTATTATATGTATATTAAATAATCTAATAATGTGTACTTTAGAGCAGATGTGTATGAAATTTCTATTTAAAGTATTATACTGTGATTATTGTAATTTATTCACTTGCTGGACAATAACTTTTTCAGGTTTACAGTTTGTATCTGCTACTGCGTGGAGGTTCAGATTAAATCCAAGTAAAGTGACTTTCCTGAATGGTGTGCCACTATTGTTTTGACTTTTGTTTAACTTTAGCATTACGTAGTGGCATACTTTTCGGGTGCCCATGTTCATCTTATCGCTTCAACAGGATTTTGAAGATTGTGGCTCCCCGGCTCCAAAGGGTTCGAGAGAAAATTTCAACCCCGTCCTCTAAACTTGACGAGACTAATGGTATAACATGTGTACCGCCCAGTACCTAAAGGTTAAGGAACAAATTCATCATTTTTGAAAAGGGGTAAGAGCTCTTCGTCGGTTAAGTTTATTAAAGATGAAAAGTCTTGCTCACAAGTGTTTGAAACGCGTGTTGTGGAACCATCTTTCTCTTGGGTACTCGCCTGGGTACTTTTCTCCAACCCTTTTCTCGTCTTAGGATTGCACCAACAGCACAGAGTATCTGGATGACTCCACTGTGTTCAAGGGGAAATTCTCTGAAAGAGATTTTCTCAGAAAATAATTGACTGACCGAAGAACTTTGGCGGAAAATTCTCAGGATGAATAAAATAATGTTGATAGCAAAAAAGTGACTTGGATAGAAAGTAAAAGTAGCATCTGACTAATAGGGATTATGACAAATCTGTGTCAGGCTGGAGGTATCTAAGGCCCATTGAAATTAGTATTGGGTCAACTATTGGAACAATAAATGTTGATTTACCGGCAGGGCTACCGAGGCAAGATCATAGTTTCCGACTCAGGTAGTTGAGTTTCTGGAGTGTAACTTTGTATATAATGACTTTATCGATTCCTGAATGAGTGCACTATATTGAATATTAAATATTTCATTATGTTGTGGTCTTAAGTATATACTCAAAAAAGGTAGGCTGCATCAAGCATCTGCAACTCTAAAATCCTGCAATGTAGATATTTACTGTTATATGTATTTTTTAATGGTTGATTTGATAGTGCCAGTTGAATATGCACTGAATATTTCGCTACAGGAAAATTTAGTGCCTATAAAATAATAATATCCTGTTTTATTTTATAGTTTTAAGGCATTGTATTATTGTTAGGTTGAGGAAAATTCAATGTTCTCTGCTATAGTTTGTTTCAAGTTTGGAGAGAAATCTATTATATTTAAAAGAAATTGATAATAAAGGAATTACAACCTGTGTTTGTGTTTTCTGTGTTCATGTTTAGTATCGCAAATGAGACATTTGAAAAATCTCTTAAAAATTAATTTATATATATATATATATATGTGTGACTTAAATTAAATTACCCTTAATTGTCAAAAAAACACACATCAACACTTTAAAGAATCAAATCGGTAAATGAGAAAGATATATCTTTCAATGCCCACAACTAGCAGTTAGTTACAAGTATTATATATTTTTAAAATATGGAACAGAAAATTGTTAATTTACACTCACAAGTAATAAATTACAGAAATAAATTAGTATAAGTACCAATAGGATTTTCAATATCCTCTATTTTTGTATTACTCTTAGTTAAAAAAAAAAACATTATTGCAATTAATCATTTTACTTATTATATACAATACAATGTATTTCAATTCAAGCTTTATTCATAAGGTTTGAATTGGAGTTCATGCTCTTGCATGGGCTATGAGTATGGAAAGACCTCTTAATATGATCTGCAAAACCGTATATTGTGATTTTTTCATTTCATTATATAATCATATCAATACACATCATTTAGGGTTTTTTTTCAGCAAATTGAAATTACTAAATAATTAATTACCTTTATTGAAGTATGTGTGCAGAAATCTAAAATGTGCTTTCTATATTAAGCACTCAAAAATTGTAATTTTTTTCTTAAGTATTAAATGCTTTACAGTAAAAATAAACTCGCACGTTAAATAAACATGCATTAGTTAAACATGTTGGTTTTGTAAATTTCATTTCATTACAAATAATATAAGGCCTCGATTTTTTTTCCTTTACTCTTGCACTTTTACAGAGTAGGCCAACTTTGAATAACATTTATACTAATTGTTTTGTAACTTAACTAATCAACAATAAAATCATAACCTGTTTAGTCAAACAGAAACGAAATAAAAAACATTTTTTCTGATATATTTTATTTGATGTGATAAATACTGCAAGAACATAAACTCATATTATAATCTTTCCATAAAAATGTATTTATTTTCATTATTGTTAGAAAGAAGAGAGAGTAATCGTTTTAAGTCATTCAGTAAACTATTTGGTAAACATTTTATATTGTTTCAAATTTAATACTGATTTTACGGTGAAAGTTTTTTTTACCATTTATTTTCAATAAAAGTTCAAACTGATAATTTAGGTTGCTTTATTTGTCAGAGGCAGTTATAAACAAAATAAGCAGAATTTATGCTTAAAAAAAGGTTTTGATCTGTAGTACAATTATCCCCACGGCATTCATAGATTCTCAAGCTTTGAATTATGAATTAGGTTAGAAAAGGTTTCTTTTATACTTTCGTCTTCATTGCATGAGTTCTAAGAATAATAATTTGTAACAGTAAATGGTTATTTGTTTCCTAATAACTTCCATGGTGCAATTCCATCGTTACAGACGTAACAATCGCAGACTTTGAACACAAATAATTCTGGTTTGGGCTGATGAAAGTCTTCAATTTTTTTTCCTGTAGTGTAACTTGATGATGTTTATGCTACATTAAATTTGCGTGCAGATTGCTTAATTACAAAAAAATACAGAAATTAAAAACTGCCTGTTACAGACGTAATTCACAAAACAGCAAAAACTCGACTATGTCATGCAACTTACAATATTCCTCTGAATTATACGGAAATTTTGAACTTTTTTTTTTAAATACATGTTCTAGAGACTTCAAGCTTTCTAAAACCATAAAGATTGTGTGGATTTTGACTGCCAAATTTGTGAAAAAAATTCATAAACTTGTTACGGACGAAACAAAGTGGTGTTACAGACGTAACATCTCTGATTTGAAAGTAGAAAACAGTATTTTAAAGCAGGAATAAACAAAGATTTTTGTACTAAAACAATACAGTAGCATTAATTAACACATTATTTGAATATTTTAAGTTATACTCTAACAGTTTTAGAAAATTTGGGTAAGTCTGGGGGAGATGAGAGCATATGCCGATATGTCAATATGTAACAATAAATTAATGCATCTTAAGACAATTATTTCCAAGAAAGATTGACACAAGAAAAGTTTAGAAGGGCCTTTACACAAATTTATTTATTTGTATTCTGAAAATTAATGCATAATGGGGCTGCTACATAAAAAAATCGGGAAAAGTAAATTCCTCCCTGGAATCAGTGATTGGTCTTAGGAGAACTTAAAAATTTGAAAATGTTGGATGATACAGCAGAATACTAGTACCAAACTAAAATTTAACCTTCTTGGTGACAGTTGGTAAATTTTGATAATTTTTTTTTGAATGAAAAAATGTGTCCTTTTTCGTCCGACGTTCTCGAAATTCGAACGGCATTTTCGTATTCTGTTCGAAAACAATGCGTTTCGCGGGCTTTTGGCAAATTCGCGATGTTAGCCCACCGTTCTTCCAATTTTGGCGTCAGCTTTAAAACATTTTCCTGGGGCATATAAATAATTTTAACTTTTCCTGCAATAGAGTTTTCACACTGAAAAAAGGAAAGAGCGTCGTTGACAAATGCTGTTCTAGATCTTACTCTCTGCCAAACCTGGTGCTTGACCATACCCCCAACTCCATCCACAGCTCCCTTTCCATGTGACGTAGCAAAAAAAAATGCCAGTTGAGGTATAAATTATAATCAGTTATACCATATGTGTATTTTATTAATCTTAAGAAATAAATTTCAATTACATGCCGACATAATTAAAAATTTCAAAATCAGAATACCAGAAACTTTAGTACTCGTACCATATTATGCTATATACATGTATTGCTCATCCTGTGCTTTTTACCTATTTAATTGGAAATTTACTTTTGCTACGGACGTAACATAGAGCCATTTGTTATGTCCGAAATGTTACGTCTGTAACAGCATTAATTTAAAAACTAAATCAGTTGCAATATTTTTAACTATGGTGGGCAATTACTCTAAGAATTTGCCAAAAGGACCATTAAGGGTTTTTTTTAATTTTGATTTTTTAGGACGTAATGACAACTTTTGCTTCTTTTTTGTTACAGACGTAACACCAAACTTCTTTTTTTCAAACTTCAATTACACCATTTAGATCAATTCAAAAGAAATTAATGAATGCATATTATTATAGTACCGTCTTAGTAGTTAAAATTGTGCTACAAGTAGTTATTTTTGTTTTTATTTTTCGATGAGAAATATGCATTTGAAAATGTGTTCTTTTTTCTGATTTTTACAAGTTCGTGAATATCGTACTTCCAACTAAGAAAACAAGTATTATTCTAACTCTCACCAAAAAACCAATGCAAGATTCTTAAAATATACATCTTAAGCTTTAAAATGATGTATAACATAGTAAAATAACTTCAATATGAATTTTTGACCAATTGGTTTCACTTTTCATGGAATGGCCCCATGGTGATCAAGACCGTAGCCAGAATTTTTTCAGAGGGGGAGTCTAGCTTCAGTTCTTATTGTACGCATACATACAAATATACATACATACAAAATATGCATCAGATTAAGACAGAGATCAAAGTGTTATATTCGGGCCTAAGAGGCGTTCTGGAGCTTCTTTTTCGAAATATGTCCACAAAGCGCAGTTTTAGGCTACATTTGGTCGTTTAAGAGGCTGGTGTCATCACCCCTCTCCCTTCATTATGCCTGTTATGTTTTTATGCAGTTATAGGTCACTTTGTCACTTTTGATGACATAAATGGGAAAGGCAACGACTCAGGTTTGGCGGGGGGGGGGGGGTGCTTAACTCTACTTCGAATTCCTTTTGAGATTTATATTCCTAAATTTCTAACACTGGAGCTACTCACCTACATGTTTTTCAAAATTGAAATTCCTAAACTGCAATAGGCTCCCTTTAATGCTGTCACTACAAGAAAGGGTTGGTTTTGGTTTTCTCAAAAGTTTTTTAATTGTCGGTTGGAAGAGGAAGAGGGATGCTGTAGTTGCCTGCCTGACACCCCTTTGGTGATGGTCCTGATAGTGGTGTATATAGCACCCCCCTCCCCAGCTTCCTCCTTAATTTAATTAAAACTAATGGTAAAAAAACATGTTTTTTTCTCTTGTGGGAGCCAGGGAAGAAGGGGATGGTCACCCCTTTCATAACTAGTTTTATAGTAAAGAAATGCATGTCTAGTCTAACAATGTCCCTTCTAAACATTTTTGGGGACAATTACACTTTATGATATATGCCTTTTAAGGTTGTCGAATAGTTACCAGGAAACCTTGAAGTTTGATTTCCAGACATGCAGTGAGCCCAAGAGCACTCTGAACGAAAGTCACGGGAGGTCACCGTGACCTCATAAAATGTCCCTTATTCAGCAAATTTGAGGACATAATTGAAAATTTTTAAAACACGAAGATACGTGTTTGTTAGTTCTATTTATGTGTGTATTCTCGTATTTCACCATTCGACAAATTAGGAGCTTCCGCCCTCCGAAAAAATTCAAGTTCGGGGTGCCTTTGGATTAATGTCCTCCATTCGAACACGACTTTAGAAATTGGAAATTACAAGCTCGAAAAAAGGTTCCAAACTTTTGATGATTTAACTTATTCCAAATTGACTCAGATATACACTGAAAATACTAGTAATTGAATTAAAATACACAATTTCTGTACACAGAATACAAGATTTGCTTTCACAAATTAGGATTTGCTAGATAAAATCCTGAAATGAAGGATAATAGTTTTATCTAAAGTGCTCAATTTAAATTTTCAACAGTACTTTTAAAAGTTCATCACACTATTTAGATTTAAAAAACTATCTTCAGATTATTTATTATATGTGTAGCTAAAAGCCCTGCATTAACTGCGTTATTAACTATATTCCTCTGTTTATACATTTTAACTTCAACCTATGCTATAACTGTGTTAAATAAGATAATTTATTTAAATTACCAGATAAGTGAGAACGCGCCAAATAATGCAACTCCGAACCTAGTTTGTATAACTGAATGCTCCGAACATACTTGTGCCGCCCCCTGATTGGTTCTTTTCAACATTCTTGTCTTTTCCACAAAATGAACTTTATCGCCAGTTTGGCATATGGTAATAGTTTCTTACTCTAATCGCGCACACTCGTTCATGCGCACTAGAGATGCGCACTAGAAGTATAAACCGGGATGCTCCGCCCACTAATCCGTAGCCACGCCATTCCGTGCAAAAGTGGAAGCACCCGTTGAATTAGCATGCCCGGCGACTCATTCGGAAAAGTGCTGATGTATACATTAACATCACGTGTTTCCAGTGAAAAAGATTAAGCTTTTGAATAGCTTGTTTAGACACAACAAGGCAATAATTTTTCCGTTATGGGTTAGATAGCTTGTCTCATTGAGCAATTCAATGTCATCGCTAGAGTTCGTTGTAATGAAAAGTTCAATTTTAGTTTTTTATTTGGATTTTTTATTAATTTCTTTCTTTTTTTTTCTGTTTGGACCTTTTTTGGTCGGTAAAACTCGGCGCCCTTTGGTCTCTGGCACCCCCGTACACTGCACGCCTTTGCACATTGGCAACGCGCGGCCCTGACTGACGACGGATAATTGCACAATCATCTCAAAAAATTGATGGTTGGTTGGTTGGTTGGTGTCGTATCCTCGATGAGATTACAAATAATGGTGTGTTTGAATAGCCTTAGCTATATCAATGGCATTACAAGAGTACAAATCTTTCTCTGTAGGGTAGTTTAAGATGTGAAGACCTGCAGCAACTGCAGGACAGTTGAAAACATGATATGGTGTGAGTTCTTCATCGAGACAGTTTCCACAGTTTTGATAACTTTTAGTCCCATCAGCAGAAATTTTCATGTTTTTATGATGTTTTGTTCTTAGCCTGATGAGAGTGGTGGCTGTTCTCCTGTCGATGTCAAGATTGGTTATTTGATCATATGCTTTGATTTTAAAGGGGGTGAAAATTTTTGATCTTGCAAAGGCATTTACATCTGCTAGGTTGATTGGAATTGCGGTTTGGTCGAGTTTTCTGGCCTCTTTAGCCAAAGAATCAGCAATTTCGTTAAACTCCAGGTTTACATGGGCAGGAATCCATTGTAGATAACATTTTTTCTGAAGACGTTGAAGTTGTTCAAGTTGTGCAATGATATACAGGATAAGGCGCGAAGTACCTTTGATAAGGGCTTGTAAGGCAGATCTGCAGTCACTGAAAATAGTGATAGCACTAAGCTGTTGGGAAGGTGCCAAATTAATGTGAGTCTCGATAGCTATAGAAATGGCAGTCAATTCCCCCGTAAAGTTAGATGCAATTTTCCAGCACCAGCGGAAGTTGGTGAAAGTGGAATCAGAAGATCCATCTGTGAAGACCTTTATGTGATTTAGACCAGATAGGGAATCAATAGTTTTCGTTCCCAGTTCCTTAAGTTTATCTATCGGATCTTTTTTTGAGCAGGGTTCGATTAGTTTCAGACAGATTGTCGTCAAAAAATTGATTAGTAAGCTATATAGTGAGAGAGCACTATTCATTCGCGTTTTTTTTTTTTTTTTTTTTAATTCAAATGTTTGAGCATAAAATATTTTTTTTTTTTCGAGCAATGAATTTGTAAACATTTATTTTTACATTCACTTTCAAGGGTTGCTCTCTGCTCCCAAATTAATTACGTGGCTTTCTGTTTAATTTCCACTGTTTTTTTTCGTGTCGACAGATGGCGCTGCCTTACATGTAACCTTTTCCAGAGTTATTTAGGCTTAAAAGTTAAATCTAATAATTTAGAGAAATGCATTTTCATGTGTAAGTCTTAAAACAGTTGTTTTTGCTCCAAATATGTTACACAAGATATGTTTCTTCTCATAGCATTCTTTGTTACTCACAATAGATGACGCTAACTTACCATTTTTGCCACCTTTAAGAAATCCCATGAATAAAAAATAAAAATTAATAGTTCTCAGACTCACGCTTCCTGTTGTTTTCGTTCAGAATGAGGTCTTAAAGTCGACCGACATTTTAAGAAAAGTAGTCAAATTTAACGAGTTTCATTCAGTAATGGAAGATGGATATTCTGCCACTCTTTTGGGAGCGGGGGCTGCAGATGTCAAATCTGCCTGTGGGCGGCATGGAGCTAAATTAGGCTCTGTATCCCGCTCACTCTTTGAAAAGATTTTTTTTTTTTTGAATATTTTTACTACTTGTTTTTGCTTCAACACAAGTGTAAGTTGCAAAACAGACTCTTAATTAGTTTATTCAAAAAAACTAGCTTTTTAAAATCCGAAGTTTTCGAGAAAAAAATGATGAAACTGAAATGAAAGCATCTCTGTTCTAGAAACTTATAGAGAAGACAGCAGAGTCGAAACTAGAACAGCATGACAGTAAAAATCGCAAGAATCTTACGTTGTTTACGTGATAAAACGCAAACATTCACTGTTACGTCATGTGAAAACATCTCATTGCTAAGTTCGAGAACCTGCTCTTAAGAAACGAGAACGGCTCTTCCGAGTCACGTGATTTCTGGCCAATAGAAACTAGGGAGCAGGTTCCCTCTGTAGAAACAAGTGGCAGCTCCACACGGGCTAAAGAGCCGTACAGACGGGTAACTGTAGCCTTATCCTATGCTATCTGTACGAGAGATGAAAATTGCCCAGAGTATGAAAAAAAAAAAGCCAGCATTTAGGAGAAGCTTGGCTAGACAATTTTGGCGAAAAGCCCGTTCAGGCTGTCTTAGAAGCAAAAAGTCGCCAATACGAATGCGCTGCAATGAGAAGCTACTCCGCTTTCTTGCTGAATTGAATATGCTGTTGTGATGTGAATGGTTGCTTAACATATAAACGAGCCTCTGTGGCATGTGTGTATTGTGGAAGTAGGACTTCGCACGAAATTACGGTACAGTTGGAAAAAGTGAAGTAGCGCATCCCAAGTTGTTAGTCTAGCTGGCACAAGCCAAATAACAACAGTATGCAGAAACTTAAACTGGTGGGGGCTTATCCCAAGAACGATACCCGCTAATCACACACAATATTGAATAGCCTCCTACCTTTGAAAATGCCCACTCCCACTACACTGAGACTAAAAGCTTTTGATATATCTTCTCTTAAATATTTCGATAAATCACACTCTGCCGTGAGCCAATCCTATGTGGACACGTCTACTTTAGCTATTATAATTAAGTGAAATTTCTGGAATGTTTATTTAAAGACTTTTACTGAAATGAAAAAGATCTGGAAAAATTAGTTCGTATCGTTTCTTTGTACGCTTCAAAAAATAGTACAATTCTTAAATGGCAGAAAAATAAAATTAGAATGGTGTAGAAAGTTCTTAAATTGTTCTTTCTTTCTGTTTTCTTTTTTTTAAAAAGCAATGACAAATTCTTTATATGCTTTCTTTTTGGACCTCAGACGTCGATTTTTGGGAATGACGAATTTTTTTTAATTTGGTTAATCGTACTCCAAATTTTGCCGAATGATAAAGTAATGCTGAGTGCACATAAGAAAGGAGGAAGATTCAGGTAATCAAAAATTGCAGTTTTGCAATTACGTGTACAAATTTTCCGAGTAAGGGAAATTTTTGGGAGGTCATAGAGACCTCCCATTGGGTTACCAATGATGCGAAACTCTTCAATCTTAATTTTGGGCAGTGATGTGCCGGATATCCGTATCCGCGCAGCTCCGCAGGAAGAAAAAGATCCGTATCCGTTTCTTTCTTGGCGAATCTCAAGCGGATCTTTTGCATCATTATTATTATTTTTTTTTTAATTCTTCAAATAGATAACAATAAGTTACTATTAATTTCCGAAAATATTTTCTGTATGCTCTATAGACATGAATTAAGTGCTAAAGTAAAGTGTATTAAGTACAAATGTATTCAGTATTAATTAAATTATTTAGAATGAGATTGAACTTTAAATTTCCATGATATTTTTATTGAAGTAATGATTTTAGTAAAATATGCAGTTAGTTTTAACATTAGACAAAACCAGGGTTCGAAAATATCATGATATTTCCAAAAATATCCGATATTTTGATCTGTATCAGATATTTTGATACATATCTGATAATTTCCATCGGCGCAAACTGAAATCGTTGAATAGTAAATGCAGTCTTAAACCACTGTTGTTTCTTTTCTTTTTCATTTTATTCTTATACTATATACTTACAATTTAATGTCTCTTTAATTATTTCTATCAAAAGATACATTTTTTCCAATATGTATGTGTACACACACACACACACATATATATATATATATACACTGCTCGACATTGAAAATGCAACACCAAGAAGGAGCGGTCAGAAATTGATGAAATTTGGTAAGAAGACAGGGACAGCATGGAACAATAAGTGATATTTATTTCAAAATAAATAAGCAAAATTTAGAGCGAGGACGGCGTCGGCTCAGTAAGAAGTAGGACCACCGCGGACAGCGATGCACGAAGAAACACGTCTAGGCATGGAGTCAATAAGAATGCGGATGGTGTCCTGAGGGATGGCACTCCATTCCCTTTCAACCATTTGCCACAGTTCGTCCTCTGAACGAGGCAGTGGCAGGTTCTGCAAAAGGCGTCCAATCAGGTCCCACACATGTTCGATCGGTGACAAGTCAGGAGAGTATGGTGGCCAGGAAAGCATCTGTACACCTCGTAGAGCATGTTGGCTGATTCGAGCACTGTGAGGCCGGGCGTTATCCTGTTGAAAAATTGCATTTGGCAGACCCTGAAGGTAGGGGATTGCCACCGGCCGCAGTACATTATCTACATATCGTTGGGCTGTCATAGTGCCCCGAATACGAACTAGAGGTGATACGGAATTGTAAGCAATAGCGCCCCAAACCATTATGCCACCTTGTCCCGCTGTGAGGCGTTCCACAGTTACTGCCAGATTCGATCTTTCTCCACGTCGACGCCACACACGTATGGGATGACTATCGCTGGAAAAACAGAAGCGGGATTCATCTGAGAACACTACGGTTTGCCATTCTGCCATCCACGTCGCTCTGGTCCGGCACCATTCCAAACGTTGGAGTCTGTGCTGTGAGGTCAATGGCAGTCTTCTTAGCTGGCGCCGTGATTGCAGGCCACGTGCAACCAGTCGACGGAAAATGGTTCTGGTCTACACAGGAACATCCAGGGTACCTTGCACGTGCTGCAGAATCGACGTACAAGTGACTTGCGGGTCCGCCACAGCTTGTCGGTGAATCCGTCGATCCAAGCGGTCTGACGTCACTCTGGCTGCACCTGCACCCCTCAATGTGGCTACATTTCCTCTTTCCAACCATCTCCGACACAGCCGATGCACAGTGCTTGCATCCATGTGGGTATCAGCTGCAATTTGACGTATGGACCAACTTCCCCTTCTCAGTCCGATCACCATACCCCTTGTAAAGTCGTCTATATGCTGGAAGTGTCTTCGTTGAGGACGGTGTGGCATTTCCTCCTATCACACGTATCCTTCGAGACAAAAACCAAATTTCTCCGATAATTAGTCTGGCAGAAAAACCAACATGAACATAGCCCACTTTTCAACTTCATTCTCTTATATCTTACTTCACGTGCGTCGGAGAGCTGCGCATTTCATATCATTTGCATAACTTAGTGACGTGCGTCTACGGTAAAATTTGCATGAATTTCTGACCACTCCTTCTTGGTGTTGCATTTTCAATGTCGAGCAGTGTATATATACACTTTAAATGATATTTTTCATAAAGAATATTTTCAATTTCTTGAGAACTGTAATTTAATGTCATTTTAGTGCCATAAAAATGTAACATATAGCATAACTGATACTATTTATTGAGAATTCATGTTCTCTGTACAACTGAAATAGTATATACATGTATATGCGCCCTGTAAAATTAACAACAAATAATAAGTAAAATAACATGCGAAATGAAAACATAATAAGTTATTTAAAACCATAATTCATATTACTATAATGATTTCTTGATGACTGTAGTATATTTATAATTAACTGATATATATACACTGCTCGACATTGAAAATGCAACACCAAGAAGGAGTGGTCAGAAATTCGTGCAAATTTTACCGTAGACGCACGTCACTGAGTTATGCAAATGATACGAAATGCGCAGCTCTCCGACGCACGTGAAGTAAGATATAAGAGAATGAAGTTGAAAAGTGGGCTATGTTCATGTTGGTTTTTCTGCCAGACTAATTATCGGAGAAATTTGGTTTTTGTCTCGAAGGATACGTGTGATAGGAGGAAATGCCACGCCCTCCTCAACGAAGACACTTCCAGTATATAGACGACTTTACAAAGGGTATGGTGATCGGACTGAGAAAGGGAGGTTGGTCCATACGTCAAATTGCAGCTGATACCCACATGGATGCAAGCACTGTGCATCGGCTGTGTCGGAGATGGTTGGAAAGAGGAAATGTAGCCACATTGAGGGGTGCAGGTGCAGCCAGAGTGACGTCAGACCGCTTGGTACCCTGGATGTTCCTGTGTCGACCAGAATCATTTCCCGTCGACTGGTTGCACGTGGCCTGCAATCACGGCGCCCGCTAAGAAGACTGCCATTGACCTCACAGCACAGAATCCAACGTTTGGAATGGTGCCGGACCAGAGCGACGTGGATGGCAGAATGGCAAACCGTAGTGTTCTCAGATGAATCCCGCTTCTGTTTGTCCAGCGATAGTCATCGCATACGTGTGTGGCGTCGACGTGGAGAAAGATCGAATCCGGCAGTAACTGTGGAACGCCCCACAGAGCGACAACGTGGCATAATGGTTTGGGCGCTATTGCATACAATTCCGTATCACCTCTAGTTCGTATTCGGGGCACTATGACGGCCCAGCGATATGTAGATAATGTACTGCGGCCGGTGGCAATCCCCTACCTTCAGGGTCTGCCAAATGCAATTTTTCAACAGGATAACGCCCGGCCTCACAGTGCTCGAATCAGCCAACATGCTCTACGAGGTGTACAGATGCTTTCCTGGCCACCATACTCTCCTGACTTGTCACCAATCGAACATGTGTGGGACGTGATTGGACGCCGTTTGCAGAACCTGCCACTGCCTCGTTCAGAGGACGAACTGTGGCAAATGGTTGAAAGGGAATGGAGTGCCATCCCTCAGGACACCATCCGCAGGCTTATTGACTCCATGCCTACACGTGGTTCTTCGTGCATCGCTGTCCGCGGTGGTCCTACTTCTTACTGAGCCGATGCCGTCCTCGCTCTAAATTTTGCTTATTTATTTTGAAATAAATATCACTTGTTGTTCCATGCTGTCTCTGTCTTCTTACCAAATTTCATAAATTTCTGACCACTCCTTCTTGGTGTTACATTTTCAATGTCGAGCAGTGTATATATGTATATATATATATATATGTGTGTGTGTGTGTGTGTGATGTGCCTGTTGTATCTTTATTGAAGCAACTGAACGCGAACAGTTACACAGCTGATTACAAGTCTGGTCAAACACCGGTGTGGTTGCCAGATGCAAAGTACAAATAGTAAGTTACAATAAAAGCAGTACGCAAATTGCATCCAACACCTTCCCTTCTAAAATATTAAAACATAATAACTATATACAATAAATAACTCAAGCATTTACATATCAAACTATTCTGCAGATGCAACATACTTTTCTGGTGATCTGACAGTCCTTCCGTATCTTGTTACATAATGTGTAGAGTTCATTCTAAAGCAACTGTTATTCGAAGTTTCAACACCAGGAGGGTCGTTCCACGTCAAATCGCCTAAAGCTATGTGCCGTCATGTCTCGGATTTTGTTCAATATTTTTTTATGGATAGATACCTATGAGATAAACTCAAATTAATTTTTTTAGATTTTTTGAATAAAAATTTAGGGTTGTAGAATTTTTTGAAATTTTGATTTTTTTAGAATTTTTGCTTTTTTATTTTTGGTATGCATTTTGAAAAAGCTCTATAACTTCCTCATTTTTCATTCAATTAAGTCAGTTTACGTTATCATTTTAAAGCTAATTATTTTCTCCTTCAATATTAGTGACAAAAATGAGATTGTGAAAAATAGAATTTTGCCAATGGTCGTCTGAAGTCAGATTTTGTGTTTTTTCAATTGGTATGTTCAATAGGTCATATCTCCGGAGTACCAACTAAGAACTGTCCATTTTTTTTTTTTCAGTGATGACCACATCATATACTTTTTATGTATAAAAAATTAGGAGGGTGTTTTTTGTTATTTTGGAATAAAAAATTCAAGTGTGTTTTTTCAATTGGTATGATCAATAGGTCATATCTCCGGACTACCAACTAAGAAATGCACGACACTTTTTTTCTGTTATGACAACATCATATCCTTTTTATGTATAAAAAATTAGGAGGTTGCTGTTTGTGGTTTTGGAATAAAAAAATCAAACGTGTTTTTTCAGTTGGTATGATCAGTAGGGATTACCAGTTAACTCTGTATCACTACTAGTATCATCTACTAGTATATCTCACTAGTATCTCCGGATTACCAGTTAACAACTGCGCCATTTTTTTTCTATAATGAAAACATCATAATGTTTTTATGATCAAGATATTAGAAGGCTGTTTTTTGTTGTTCTGAAATTTAAAAAAAAATATTGCATTTTTGAAACAAATTTCTTTAAAAATCAAGTTTTCGATAAGTTTAAAAACTCCGTAAAATTAAAAAAAAAAAAAAAAACTATGCTATCATAAGGAAGACCACGACATGGCAGCTGAATGGCATTTCTTTGCCACGAGTCATGGCAAGAATGCATGCGATGGAGTAGGGGGCACAATAAAACGGCTTGCAATAAGGGCAAGTCTTCAAAGAACTGTCGAATTACAGATTTTAAATGCACATGAGCTATTTCAATTTGCCTCTCAAAACATAAAGGGGATACAGATTTTTTTTGTTACAGCAGTGGAAGTGGTTGCAAATGAAGATTTTTTAAAGCAAAGATATGAAAGAGCCTTAATAATAGTAGGCAGCAGAGAGAATTACTTCTTTCAAGCCATTAGACACGAAGGGTATATTAGTGAAGAAGGTTTCTGTGTTTGAAAAACCTTTTGTTGCCACTGTCGGAACATCGTAGAAATAAAGATTGTTATTCATAAAATTTTTATGCTTTCATTTGATAACACATTATAAAATGTTGCGTAGATTTCAGAATAATGGAAACCAAATATAAAATTTTTCCAACCACCAAGAGCTCGCGAGTCTTTCTTTGTCAAACTATGAATGAAAGTATATTTAAAGACATTTTAGTTTACTTTATCGTAATTCCTATCGGTTGATGGAATGGCTAGCAAATAATTACTGAAGAGCAAAATAATTATGCAGCGACTTTTCACTACCAAAGCATGCAAGCAATAGAACAATATAAAACTACCATCAAGTATTTGAATGTAATAAATAGGATACATTTTCATCTGCTTGTGACGCGTGATGCTGAGTAAATCTCAAATTTAAGTTTCAAAAGTTAATTTTTAAGTAAAGTTTTTTGAAAAAAACATGTTAGATTTTTATTTCAAAATAACAAGAAAACTTCCTTCTAATTTCTTGATCATAAACACATCATGATGTTTTCATTATGGAAAAAAAAATGGCGCAGTTGTTAACTGGTAATCCGGAGATATGACCTATTGATCATACCAACTGAAAAAACACGTTTGATTTTTTTATTCCAAAACTACAAAAAGCACCCTCCTAATTTTTTATACATAAAAAGGGCATGATGTTGTCATAACAGAAAAAAAGTGTCGTGCAGTTCTCAGTTGGTAGTCCGGAGATATGACCTATTGATCATACCAACTGAAAAAACACACTTGAATTTTTTATTCCAAAACAACGATAAACACCCTCCTAATTTTTTATACATAAAAAGTATATGATGTTGTTATTACTGAAAAAAAAAATTGGACAGTTCTTAGTTGGTACTCCGGAGATATGACCCATTGAACATACCAACTGAAAAAACACAAAATCTGACTTCAGACGACCATTGACAAAATTCTATTTTTCACAATCTCATTTTTGTCACTAATATTGAAGGAAAAAATAATTAGCTTTAAAATGATACGTAAACTGGCTTAATTGGATGAAAAATGAGGAAGTTATAGAGCTTTTTCAAAATGCATACCAAAAATAAAAAAGCAAAAATTCTGAAAAAATCAAAATTTCAAAAAATTCTACAACCCTAAATTTTTATTCAAAAAATCTAAAAAAAATAATTTGAGTTTATCTCATAGGTATCTATCCATAAAAAAATATTGAACAAAATCCGAGACATGACGGCACGGCCGACTATTTAAATTAGGCGATTTGACGTGGAATGAGCCAGGATTGACAATTGACTCACCTACTACATTTTCAGCATTCATAGACCCCTCCACATCACACTCAACTCTAAACCTTGGTTCATTGTAGGAAGGTCTTAAATGATACCTATTTCGCCTCACAACGCGATTATTTTCTTGCTTTACCCAGTAACTACGTGGATGTAAATCTTTTCTGACTATTTTACCTCTCTCCCATTCCTTACCATTACGAATTAACACATTTTGACCTAACTGGAGATCTTCAAGTTTATTAGAAGTTTTATCATAGTACGATTTACTTATTTGTTGCTTTCTTACAATTTTATCCCGAACGTTAAATTGAATTTCAGGTTTTAACAACTCACTACTTATTGGCAATTTAGTTCGATTCCTTTTACTCATTAATGCTTGGGTTGGGGAAAAATCTAAACCTTTAATAGGTGTATTTCTATATTCCATGAGCGCGATGCATAAATCCCGATTAGACTCGTAACACTTTTTAAGTATATTTTTAGCAATTTTAACGCCACTTTCCGCTTGACCATTAGATTTTGGATATCGTGGACTACTATTGATTATTTCAAAATCTCACTCCTGCTCAAATTTTTTAAACTCTCTAGAACCAAAAGGCATATTATCTGCAACTACGAACCGAGGAATGCCATGAGTGCTAAACATAACTTTCAAGCTATTGATTACCTCAGTTGCTTGTTTTTTAGCAATTGGGATGATTTCCAACCATTTTGTTGGATAATCCATAAGCACCAAGTAGTCTTTTTTGCCAAATTCACAAAGATCACACCCTACTTTTTCAAAAGGTAACGACAAAATCTCATGAGATACGAGTGGTTCTTTACAGTTACTTGGTCTATATTTTTTACAAATAGAACATTTGGCAACTAAGTTTTCAATATCATTACTCATACCCGGCCAATAAAAAATTTGTCTGGCTCTGGATTTACATTTATCCATGCCAAAATGTCCCTCGTGAATTTTGTTCAGCATTACCCCTCGCAGCTCAGTTGGAACAATGATTTTATTATTTAAAAACACTATACCGTCCTCCTCAAAAATGTCCTGCCTCAATTTGAAATAAAATGTAACATTTTCAGGAACATTATTCTTACTATGGGGCCAACCCTGTTTGCACATTGACACCAAATTACGTAATATCGGATCCTTAAATGTGCATTCCTAAAATTCTTTCAATCTTTTTTTACTAACTTGCAAATGTCTAGTAGCTTTAACACAATGTACTATTTCTTTTAAGAAATCGTCATCATCAGTCTCGTCAATATAAGACCTAGATAATAAATCAGCTACATATAAATCTTTACCTGGTACATATTTTATATCAAGATCATACTTCAGTAATTTCAATTTCATTCGTTGTAATCTACATGATAATACATTAACAACATTTTTGTTATGAATCTACATAACAAAAGTTACTCATCAGAGGTTTATGATCATTTTGCACAATTATTTTTCTACCATATATAAAATTATGGAACTTTTTAGTTGCAAATATGACACTTAAGTACTCTTTTTCAATTTGAGCATAATTTTGTTCAGCGGCTGATAAAGCCCTAGACGCAAACCCAACAGGTTAACCATTCTGCATTAAACAACACCCCCAACCCATTCTTAGAACTATCACATTGCAATACAATTGGTTTATCAGAATCGAAATTCGGGAAACACAGGAGCTTTATTAACCTTATTTTTTAGCTCATTCAGAGCTCTAGTATGTACTGGTGACCAGTCAAAATGTACAGATGTTTTTAATAATTCTCTTAAAGGGGCAGTAGTTTCGGACATATTAGGAATAAATTTTCTCAAATAATTAATCATACCCAAAATTCGCTGTAACTCTTTTTTATTAGTAGGTATTTGCAAACTCAATACAGCTTTTACCTGATCAGGGTCAGGTTTCATACCCAACTTATTAAACACATGTCCAAGATATTTAACCTCATTTACTCTAAATTGCAATTTATTTTTGTTAAATTTAATATTTAACTTTCTAGCTCTTTCAATAACTTTACTCAAAATATCATCATGTTCTTTATCATTTTCCGCATAAATTAACAGATCATCAAAATATATCAATACACCTGGAATATCACCAAAATTAATTTCATTACATTTCTGGAACAGTTCGGGAGCTACGGAAATTCCGAAAGGTAAACGATTAAACTTATAAACATAACCAAATGGAGTACTAAACTGACAAAGTTTACTAGATGCGTTATCAAGTTTTATTTGATAAAACCCATCCTTTAGATCCAGTACACTATAAACAGCTTTGTTGCATAACTTAGGTATTAATTCATCTACAGTTGGTAATAAATGATATTCTCTTTTTATGACTTTATTCAAGTCCTGAGGATCTAAACATAACCTAATAGTACCATCTGGTTTTTCAACAATTACTAAATTGCTTATCCAGCCATCTGGATTTTTTACTTTACTAATTACACCATCTTTTTCAAGAAGACTTAATTTATCTTTTAGTTTTAGTTTAATTGATTCTGGAACTCTTCTTGGCGGTCTAGCTACAGGTTGTGCATTTTCATCTATTTTTATTGCACAAGTTAAGTTAAATTTTCCTAAACCTTCAAAAACATCTTGCTTTTTTTCAATCAAAGAATTTTTATCCATTAGTTCAATACTATTAATATTATGCCTTTTAACAAATCCAAATTCCTCACAACCAGACAACCCAAGCAACGTTCCAGAATTTCGATCACAATTCACAATAACAAATTCCAAGAATTTAACGAGAGTTCCTACTTTACATTCTAAATTAACAATACCTAGTGGCCTAATTTGGCTTCCCCCAAAGGCCTCCAATGTCAAATTAGTAGGTCTAACATAATTAGTACAATTTAAAGACTTAAAAACCTCATTATGGATCACATTTACACTAGGACCAGTATCTCATTTACAATTCAAAATTTTATTTCCTACCTCTATTTTGTGCATCCAACATGAATTACCGTTACTGAAAACAGAATCAACAATATAATTTTCCTGTAGTGACCTTTACCACTCTTGACTTATTTTTACAGCATATCGCGAAATGATTTAGTTCAAAACACAAATTGCACCGTTTCCCGTATGCAAAGCACTGTCTCTTTGAATGCTGCTTCCCGTATTTCTTGCACAAATATTTAAAGTCACTCGTTTTTTGAGGCAAATTAGTTTTCTGACTCGCGAACTTCCCGTAGCACCGGGGTTTGAAAATTCGTGTTTCTAAGTTCTTTTTGTGTATAGTCTTTTCTCGATACGAAATCAATTTCTTCCTTCCGCTGTATCATATCGGCTTGTTTCTTGCTGAGTTCTGCAGCTCTGCACACTTCTATGGCTTTTCCCAGGGATAAATCAGATTCACGCAGCAACCTTTCTTGAATGCTTCTATCAGCTATTCCCAAAACAATACGGTCGCGCAATATATTGTCGGTCAAGGTTCCGTACTTACAATATTTTATCAATTTTCGTAATTCTGTTACAAATTCATCAAACTTCTCATCATGTTCTTGTTTACGGCAATTAAAAATATACCGTTCTACCACCGTGTTTCGTCTGGGGTTTGAATAGTTCTCGAACGCAGTTAAAACATCTTCATAAATTGTTCGTTGTTGATCAGTTAGCTGAAACGTGTTAAACAACTCTACTGCTTCTTCACCAACGCAATTCAGTAATATTGCGACTTTAACATCGTCGCCTTTTTTTTCAGCATAGCCTGCGGCTTTCAAGAAAATCTCAAAATTCTGTCTGAATCTACGCCACTCATCGGCCACATTACCATTCAGCTTTAAACTTCTTGGTGGTTTTATTGACGACTCCATGCCTCAGCTGAAGAAATTCATTTACTCTGCACATAGGTTCAAAGACGACTGCGCCATGTTGTATCTTTATTGAAGCAACTGAACACGAACAGTTACACAGCTGATTACAAGTCTGGTCAAACACCGTAGTGGTTGCCAGATGCAAAGTACAAACAGTAAGTTACAATAAAAGCAGTATGCAAATTACATCCAACAGTGCCGGATATCCGTATCCGTGATCAGCATTTCCCGATCCGGCACATCACTAATTTCTAGCCCTGACACCCTTTCATTTACAACAAACTTCTTGTACCTCAGTTGCTTCAGCGAAATTTATTAGGAATGTAATGCGAACTTTTTTTAAGTTCAAAAAATAAATAACTAAATAAATAAATGCACGCACACGCACTTTGACATCCTGAAAATGCGATCATGTGGTAACCCGAGCTATTCCTCTTTACGTTCTAAAGAAAAAAAGAGAACGAATGAGAACAGAAAAATTCTTAATTTTCTTTCTTTTTCTCAAATGATAGAATTCTCCCATTTTTTCATCGACCGAAGAAAAAAAAAAGATTCACTTCAGCGTTCGCTTAATAGTCCAGTCGAACTAACGAAAAAATACACTTAACCCGGCCAAAATTGCAACAGAAGGTTTTTCAACTGTTTTCATATCAGTAACTCTTACATAATAACATATCCAAAATCGACCAAAATTGGATCACGGGAACACCCCCAAAATCCGATTTGAAAATGGGGGGCTAGTGGCAATTATTTTCAAAATAAAAAAGCTTGTACTTTTGTTTAAAACATATAAAAAAACACATTTAGCCTTTGCAACTAGAATAATTATAGACAAAGCGGCTTTGTTAATGAACTAGATAGAACTTCGTCATAAAAACTAGCTAGAACCTCGATAACCCGTCACTTGGATAATTTGACGATCCCGATAACTCCACACATTTGTTTCTTTGTCTGATACAATGTTATGTTTATATAGATTGAAAAAAGAATTTGGTTACGCCACATATTTTAATAGATAATTATCCTTAGTCTACTACCATACAAACTAGAGGTTGAAAAGCTGAGGACCGCGGGTTGTATTTAAATGAAAAATGTACAAAATGTTTATGGAAAGCAAATTTGTAATAAAAAGAAAATCCAGACCTTGGAGTGGACTCGGATCTGATCTAGTAATAGAACAGGTACTTATGCGTTCCTTGAAGAGTAGAGGAGGACTAACAAAAGGAAGTGGACTTTCTGACAGTCAGAGTCAGAAAGTCCACTTCCTCTTGTTGACAGTCTTTAGGGCACATGGCTGCTTTCCATACCTATTTGTTCAATGTACAATTTAGCAATGCAGGAATATGCAGGAGTTTTTATGCAAAATAGTGAGCAACATAAAGAAATGAGGGACAGTAGAGAGTAGACAAAAGATAGGCAGTAATGATATTAAAAAGATAGTTTATGCTCTATACAATCCGTATCTCCGTTTCATCTTGACTCCACTCTACGCAATATTGTTAAAGGTCTAACAGCCGAAGGAGGTGTTAATGTTGATGAGTCGCACTTATTCGGTACAAATATAATTTCCAAAATGATTGGACAGGAAGTATTTAAATACACTATCAAAAGATCGGACAAAATAAAAACTTTTGGATCACATGCTGCTATTTGTAGCAAAAATGATCCAGACATACAAGTAGACCCAGCACTTCTTTTCAGAGGATAATGACTGTTGCCACTTGTGATGAAATGGATCTCGCAGATGTTATGCATTATGAACTTTGTGCATATCCTGCAGCATTATTTGAAAATAAACACATGATGAGAAAAGCAGCAAAATCTGAATTGGCTTACGCAATAGTCAAGTACATTAAAAACGTGTGTAGAGAAGAATCTGACAACATGGTACAGGCAGAAAGGTAAGTTTTGGGTGGTGGATCTCTATTACATCGCCTTCCTTGGTGCAATAATGACACCTATGAAAATATTGCTCTTTCTTACGTTAATTTTGTCCTTAAAGCGTACGGAAAACCTATTATTGTTTTTGATGGTTACACAGCGTCCCCAACAATCAAAGATGCTTCTCACAGACGACGCTATACGAAAACCAGTAGAGACATTATTTTCAGTCCATCCATGCAGTTTTTCGGGAAAAAAGAACAGTTCTCTGGTAATGAAAAAAACAAGCTAGCAATAGTTTTTCTTATAGGTGACTTCCCAAGTAGCACATTTCGTTTTTTAAAGGTTGTAAAATGGTTATTAACATTGTGACAACGGATTAAAAACGTTTATAAAACGTTTAAACGTTTTTTGTGCTACCTGGGTTATTAAGAAAACAAGGGTGTTCTGTTCTAAATATTGATGGTGATGCTGATGTGGAAATTGTGCGTGCTGCAGTACACTGCGCTGCAACAGTTTAGACAAAATGCAAATATATGATAAAAAAGAAAACTACTCGGCAAAATGCTTTCAAATTTCTACTGCAGGTAGACAATATGGTCCCAAACACGTGTCTGGAGTTTTGAAAAATATGACCGAAGGAAAAATCGGAAATTGCAAAAGACATTTTTATTCATTGCTGCAAAAGTTTAGACAAAAGCTAGATTTTATGCAAATATCCCTTGAAATGTGATTGGTGCAGGTAAGGCGTGACTTTTTTCTTCAACTATAAAGCGCAGAGAGCGCTCAATTAATAATCAAAATCTTAAAATCTCTGTAGTTCTCGTGTAAAGAATATAAAAAAGTTTGAAAACCGAAATTCGAAAGTGAACGCACTTTGTTAATTTTTAGTCTTTTAAATCGGTCCTAGTATGGTAGTACATTGTTTTTTACTTCATGGAGAGCAAACTTAGACATACGAATTGATCAAAAATGCCAAGAAAAACTCTATTTCTTAAGGATGAAGGAAATGAAAAAATGGCTTGAACTGACTTAATCCTACAAAACTTCAACTTGGGTCAAAAACAGCATGTGACAGCATAAGTAGATGAATAACTCAATCAGGATGCATAAAAAAACAAAGAATTGTGAGTGAGTCTTTTCAGTCACAGTGTCCCAAAGAAGCCAGATTTTAATAGTCAAAGCAGCATAGCATATGCTCATCGGATCTTTTCTGAAGTCACTCTAATAGAATTATAACCCATCTAGGCGATCCAAATTTTAATAATTTTCATCAGAGAAAGTAACATTCATTTTTTAGTCACGATGATACATGTGCTGCTTTTCCCATTAAAATTTGGCTTATTTGGGAAGCTATTCCCGAAAAGGTTCAAGCACAATTCTTTGTTTTTTTATGCAACCCGATTTAGTTTTTCTGCTACTTATGCTGTCGCGTGCTGTTTTTGACAGGGGACACGAGACCTTTGATGAGATATTTTCTTTTTTTTTTAAATTTTTTACTTTACTTTGGCCTTTTTTGGTATTTTTGTTGTATATTTTAGCTATTTTTTAAATATTAATTGAATTAAAAATATTTTAGACTAAAAAACTTGCCAAATTATAGTAAAATATGATAAATATTTAAAAACATGAAAAAATGAATCTCGCGTCTGAAATTTCAACCAAAAACCTCAAAAATTTTCTTGTAGACACAGAACAATAATGCAAACACTTATTGGCATACTTGTATGGCTTACCTCTATTAGTTTTTGAAAAAAAAAATTTTTTTTGAATTTCGACCATAATTTTTGAAAAGTTTTGAATTTCGCTACAACGAAACCAGTATATAAAAAAAAACCAGTAAATGTTTCATTAAAACAAATGCCAACTTATCTTTGTAATGCTTACACAAAACAGTGAAAAAAGTTTTAAGTTGATTACTCAAAAATAGAGACGCGGCATACATTTTAAAGTTGAAAAAAACACAAAAAAATTGAACGGAGAAAAAAGCATTTTTGTGTGTAAATGTACTAATTATGGCTCGAATAGTGGTAATATCCTCAAAACACATATCAATAATTTTTATATGTTTCTTATAGTTATAAATTTTATAATATCATCAGCACAAGTATCTGATTCAACATTTTTACATCAAGAAAGCAATTCATGGAAATTTGGTTACGTGCCTAAAATTAGCTTCTTTGTGGAATATCGGCTAATTTGATTATGTGTCTAAAATATTGGCTTCTTTTTGCAAAGTGAAACAATACAATTTTTTAACAATTCAGTTGTATAAAAATTAGTTCCAAAACTTCTTTGAAATTCTTTTTGGAAAAATCAAAAAATAGTTTGAATAAATCATTCTAAAATAGAGGCATAGCTTTCGAAATAACAAAGAAAAAATTTTACTCGAACAGTAATAATACCATACAAAAACCATGACAATGCTATACTATGCATTTCTTATAGCGAAAAAATATTACATTATTAGCAGCACAAATGTGCATTCTTACTAAACATTTTATGAATGAATTTATAAGTTCGTAAAAAGTTGTACGCACAATCTTTTTTTGTCACTACATTGTATAAAATATGCACAGAAATTTTTAAATTCCAGTTTATACCACACGTTCATATGTAGGTGCTCCGTGCACTAAAATAATCCAGCACCATATGTCTCCCCTTCGGCTTTCTTAATTTTTTTAATAACATTCTTCTCTTTGTATTTTTTTTCTTTCGCAGCATTCTTGTACGCGGATGACTGGCGCCCAACACTCTGATTAATTCGGCGCAAATCTATTCTTTTGGCAACTTTCAGGAATGAAGTGTTGTTTTTCATCGATGCGGTTGCAACATTTCCCATATTATACTGGCTAACCGCATTTGTAGTGGCGATTTCCAGTCTTCGCTTTGTAACAAAAACATCTTTCGAGCACAATTGCCATATTACGCTGTGTAGACTTTCGTTAGCGTTTTGAGTTTGTCCCGATGTGCACCGTTTTAACAATTCGTCGCAAGCTAATCGCTGATGCACGGGCAGAATTTTTGAAACAATGTTCTCATTGAGAGAAATTTTCATTGCTGAATGACTTGGCGCTTTTTGACCGAGCGCTTTAGCTCGGTTATAAAAGCACCAAGAGCTTTCACCTTCAGGACATTTGAAGTGCTTGGGTTTCTTGTCTGTGGATGAGCAATGGTATAGGGATGCAAAGATGGAACTTTTCATTGCATCCACATCAGGGCATTAGAAGTTATAGCTTTTCTATAATAGTTCGTGAGCATGGATATCATTCTATCGGTCAGATGTCCTTTTTTTCCCTCCCAGTGTTTCCCTCAACACTTTATGTTCCTTCACTTTCTTACGAAGTGCTGTGCCAAATCTTTTTGCGACATGATTGACACATTCTTCTTTCGTGATCTGACATCCGTCATACACATTCAATTCCTTCAAGTGTGAGAAGGTTTTTGAGTCGCCATCTGAGAGAAGAACTGTGTAGCGCATGTTGCAGTTTTCAATAGAGCGACACCACAAAATTTCTGCTGCATGCATCTCCATAGCAGTTGACGAGCCATCAAAGTTTTTGTCGCAAAAGCCAGACGACTTTATGGGCTTCTTGCCATATCTGGAATTCCGGTGACGTCTCATCAAGCTCCTTTTTAGTTACTTCGCATAAATGGCAGTATTTCGAAGCAAGTCCAGCACAATGCCGGTCATAATATCTATGACACAGCCAATGCCATATAAGGAACTGTAGCCCCGTCTCTGCCAGGTTCCATCGTAGGACACTCCTATGTCAATGATTTCTTCCGAATTGTCTTCATTTTCATTTAGCTTTTTATATTCTTCTCTCACTGCTGACTTGCATTTTTTCAAAACATCTGATTTGAAAGTTTCATTTTCTTCTGCCAAAAATGAGACATACGAGTCGAAGGTCTTTCGATCCATTGGGTTGAGGCCCATGTACCCGGAAAACTTTTCCAATGCAGCACATCCTTTGCCAAAGCTAAGAAAAGCAGAAACAGCATTTTTATTCACTGCGAATTTCTTTTGGCTCTCTACACGAGGACTGGAGTAAACACTACTGTACTCCCTTTGGCATGATGTACAAAAAATTTTCAATTTCGCTGCAAATCCGTATTCCATATTCGTTTTCTTCACATTCAAACTGTGAGATTCACAATGAAATATTTAATTTTTTCACAGTCCTGGAAGCATTCAATTCACTACTGCCAGTAGCATTAGCAGAGTTTTTCACCACCAAGAACAGTTTTATTCCAGCTTTTTTTTTTGCATTTTCACTGGCACTTTTCCGTCTCTTAGTTGAGTGAGGTTTTGGTTTGTGCCACCTTGAACTACTCAAATCCATGGTCTTCAACAAAAACTCCAAAAATAACAATAACGAAAAGGGGACGGATATCCAAGAAAATCACAACAGAAAACTAAAATTTAACAATAAAAAACGAAAATGTAACAATATAACAAAAAAATTTAACAAATATAGTATTTTTAGCGAGTTCGAAAGTGATAGCAAACGCGGCAAAAAATAAACATAAACAAATGCGAAATTGTGCGTAGAAACACGGTTACAGTTAATGCAGTGTTGCCACACTATTGAAATATAATAATTATAATATTTTAATATTAATCACTAAAATTCCAGGAAAAATTCAGAAATATATCAGGAAATCAAAATGTAAACAAACTTGACAGCTGCTGAAGATTCAAAATGACCACGCCCACGCCACGCCCACTTTTTTGTAAAATCGCTATAAAATCATTAAAAAACGTTCGATCGAAAAAAAATTTGCACAAAAAGAAAGAGAATCATCTTTTTCATGTTTTAAATGAAAAAAAAAAAAAAAATCGAAAATTTTAAGATTTGAAGGTCCCGTGCACCTTAAGTTGAAGTTTTGTTGGGATTTGTAGGAAGGGGCGAATTGTCAGTTCGAGCCCTTTTTTTCAATTCCTTCATGTTTAAGAAATATAGTTTTTCCTGCCATTTTTGATCAATACGTATGTCTAAATTTGCTCTCCATGTAGTAAAAAACAATGTACTACCATATTAGGACCGATGTAAAAGACTAAAAATTAACAAAGTGCGTTCACTTTCAAATTTCGGTTGTCAAACTTTTTCATCTTCTTTACACGAGAACTACAGAGATTTTAACATTTTGATTATTCATTGAGCACTCTCTGCACATTATAGTTGAAGAAAAGAGTCACGTTTTACCTCCACCAATCACATTTCAAGGGATATTTGCATAAAATCTGACTTTTGTCTAAACTTTTGCAGCAATGAAAAAAAATGTCTTTTGCAATTGCCGATTTTCCTTTCGGTTATATTTTTCAAAACTCCAGACACGTGTTTGGGACCATATTGTCCACCTGCAGTAGAAATTTGAAAGCATTTTGCCGAGTAGTTTTCTTTTTGTTCATATATATGGGTGATTCTACAAATACGGGAATATTTCTAACATGTAGAATTCAAAAAATTAATTTAAAATTAAAAATCTGAAAAAAATCAGCAAAGCACTTGATAAGTTACATAATTAAAATAGAATATCAGCAGAGCTTAAATGTTTGTATTTTATTGTATTTTTGCATTTTTATTTTTTGAAGGCATATGTGAATGATAAAAAGGACATGTGGATGACACAATGGGTATGTGAATATAACACAGTAAGTATGTGAATAACACAAACACAATAGGTATATTAATGAAATTTTTTAACCTGTAAACTGTTAGACATAAATTTTAAACATTGTACTGTCATAGTTTGGCTTTTGATTCATCCACGTGCCTTATATTGGGGCATGTGAATGACAATAGAAAAAGGGCATGTGAATGACAAAACACAAGTAATTGTGTTCTCAAAAAGTCATATCTGAATATTTTTCGGCTTCACTTCAAATTAGAACTCACAAATGTAAGCCTTAGGATTATTCATTGTCAAAATTTATTTACATGTACATTTTACATGCATTCTGCGGGGCATGTTAATGACAAAGATAAAAAACACTTGCCTTGAAAGTTGAGTTTATCTTGCTTTTTATCAAAAAGTAATTGCAGAACAGCAAAATTAATCCTCATCCAGGAATAACAAAGTTCCATGCTTTGTTTTAAGATGTGTTGCCAGATTTTGAAATATAACATTTCAGAGAAAAATATCTATACTTTTTAGACATGTGGATGACTGATAATCGCTGGGACAAAGTTTAGATTAACTTTTAGAGATATTATTTTCATATTATTTTGCTTTTTTTGTGATTTACATCTTGCACACATTCATATTTATAAATAAAAAACTCTTGAGAAAAAAATTAATTATTTTTTTAAATCTATATTCCATTGATTGTGAAAATGGCACCTATGGGACAGGGCATGTGGATGACATTTCAATCTAATATCCATTTTTTTAAATGAATAATAATTAAATATTGACATTGTTGATAACGGAAATTATAGAACAAAAGACGCATAAAAATATTCCCAAAATAGTTTTTTATTAAATTAAAAACAAAAAGAGCAATCAGTATGGAACACAAATTTGCCCATTTTTGTAGAATCACCCATATGCATTTTGTCTAAACTTTTGCATCGCAGTGTATCTTCCTCTGCACATGTGCACACCACGGTAATAGGCGAAGACACAGATTTGCTTATTTTACTCCTTTATCACGCGAAGGATAATGGTTTCAAGCTATATTACCGCAGTGATATAAGGCGAGGATCAACTCCCAATCCTGTCTACGATATTCTGAAAATGCAATTTTCACTAAGTCATGAAAACTGCGACTTACTAATTTTTCTACATGCTTATACAGGTTGTGACAGTACATGGAGATTTTTTTTCTTAATTGGAAAATCTTCAGCGTTTGTCAAAATGATGACAGATGCAGAGCTCCGTTCTTATGCAAAGGTTTTTCCACTGATTCATGCTCACACTCAGAAATTGCAGTTTTGCTGGGAGAAAAGCAATGTTTCAACTGTATGAATCTGAAGCTTTGGAATCAACAGACGTACTACGACATCGAATGTTGGTATCGAAGGTAACAACAGCAAAATCTTTCATTACACCTGAATCGCCAACTGATTCGTCCACGAAATACCATAGCTACCGTACATACTTACAGATAAATATCTGGAAAGATTGTAAAGATAGGCTCAAACCAGAAGATTGGGGCTAGTACGTTAAAAAAAACTCGTACTATCCAATACTTTGTAACTTACCACCAGCTCCAGACTACTAATTAAACATGATTCGCTGTTCCTGCAAAACAAATTGCTCTACATTACGATGCAGCGCAATGGACTGCGAACGCAATGGACTGCACTGCTCTACAGCTTGTGGGGCATGTCAAATCAATCACTGTGAAAATCAAAGCCTTAATTACTATGAGTATGGTGACGATGATTAAAATGAGTAACTTGTAATTGTTTTGTACACTCTTAAAAGTGTGCCGCTTACATGTAAGGCACAAGAGAATTGTGCCTTATATTAATTACATATCAGAGGTACAAAGGTGCCTCTGATACATACTAAGTGAAACAAGATGAACGGCATGGACAGGAAAGCAAAACTTTTTAAAGGCGCACTGAATCGGCATGCCCTTGAAATTCCCATTTCGCAAGTTTTAAGCGGCACATTGGGTAAGCCGCTGATGAATATTCGGTCTTTTCACGCTTTGGGTCTGAGGTTATAGCTGATCACGTGGCCCGGGCCCTTATGTTTATTTTCAATGCTGGAGATAGCGGAAAGTTCGCTTTTAAAATCAGGATTAAATGTATTCTTTCGTCGTTTTATAGGAATATTACTAGTTTGAGAGAAATAGTTTTATTTATTGCGTTGTTGTTTGATGCGGATGTAAGAAGAGGGGACGAAAATCAAGTTGTAGTGTAGAAATTTGATCTTTCCATGACTTTGCTTTGCAAGATTCATCGTCTGAAAAAACGGCAAATGAAAAGTCAATCGGGCATATTTTGTGTAGAATAAGCATTTTATGGTTTGCTCTGAAATTTTATTATCAGAAGATTTTATTTATCTGTCCATTCATAATGCGTTATTATTTGCCGAATCTTAACTGCAGCAAAAGAGTGTGTTAGTGTATTTTTTTAAATCTACATTCTCATTTGCTGACCTTTTTTGTGTTTTATGGTGACTTTTGTGCTACAACAGGTATGTAAAATAGTTCGTCCAGTTTACTTCTATTATGATTTATCAACGTTCTTTTAATTTTAATTTTAATTTTAGTCTAATTGCCATAATAATTTAATATGCTAGATATTTGATACTGTTTATTGTTTCGGCAAAATACTCGATTAACACAACAGAAGTAATTATTTTTTTGCTGCATGGGATTTATTATAGTGAAATATAGTCTCACAAGATTCAATTGACTTTAAATTTATTGTACTGCTTTTAAAATACAGTAGAATTGTTGAAAAGTAATAAGTTATGATTCAGCAAATTCTCACAAGATTCAGTTGAATATAAATTTGTTGAACTTGTTGAAATATAGTAGGATTTTTTCTTTAATGCAAAAATATAACTGAGCAAAAAATGACTATTCTTGTAGAAACTTCAGATTCAAAACTGAAGAATTATAAAACAAACTTTTGCCTCTGTGTATTAAAGTTTAACTTCACTAATTTTCTGTATCGCGACATTTATTTATTGAATTCAATAAATTTTAACTTAACTTTCATGTGGCCTTTATTACGGTAAAATGCTTTTTCACAAGATTCAGTTGACTTTAAATTTATTGAACTTGTTATAGAGCGATTCCATACCAAATCACCGAAAAAAAAAAAGTTGGTCGCATGACCGACTCAGATTTTTGTTTTTAATTTGGTACACAGATTGATGGTATAGAGACATGAAAAAGAACAAAAGGAAAGTTACCTGCTCCACTTATTTCCCGAGATACGGGTTCTCGAAGTTTGTCCGGACCTTCAAAATACCAAAAAATTGATGTTTTTTAATAATTTTTTCTTAAAATTTCTACTCATGCAATATGAAAGTGTTTTATATCTACGAAAACTAGCTACTCTCGGCATTCAGAAAAAAAATATGACAATGTTTATAACGGAAAATGTTAAGGTACAGCACTCTTAGAAGTTGCCATCACAAAAATTTGATTTTCCCGATTTTGTTAAAATTGAGGAATTTATTCCAAAAAAGGAAGACATAACTAAAGGTTTACTCACTTTCTGGTAGTGTACAGATGTTTACTATAAATGGTTACACAATTCATAACTTTGATTTCTCACTCCTTCTTGGAAATATATTAGCTTAAAGATAAGCCATAAGGCAAAAAATGCGTTTTTGGCCATCTTGGCAGCCATTTTTCTCATAAAGGGGGAGCAGTAGAAACTTTATTTTTTTAAAGAACAAGCCACTGATATGTTAGCTATTCACAGGAAGAGAGTTTACTTTTGGTTATTTCTCCCATTAAGAGATATCCTGCTGACAGTATATGCATGTTTTTCGCGACGACCATATGCTTTCGTTCCCCCTCTCATGGACTTAAAATTAAGTAAACCAAAAATAATAATATATTTATTAATAGCTGTATTATCTACCCAATATATCATGAAGTTTAATTTATTAAATCATTGAACAATAAATTAGATAATTGATGAAAACAAGAAATAGTATTTCTCTGATACCTGAGTATTATGCATTCATAATTATAAAGCACTAAATACTTTCTTGAGAAATTAATTAACATAAAGGAGCTCTAAATATTTATATTATAAGCAATACCCAATCTTGTGATTGGGATACTCCGGTTTTTAATTGAAGAATTTCTTGAATATCACATGAATATCAGGAAAATAAATGAGGTCTTTTCGTTTGATGTAGGATATTTTATGACACATTTCATTTGATGGGCTACTAACTGAGCATGGTGATAAAGAGCTATTAATTTCAGCATCGAATTCCATTTTACCTTATTAACAGTTAAATATTTACAAAATAATTAAATAAATAATTTAATATAAAGCCATGCTTGAAGAATTAAAATGAGTGCAACTAATTTATTTCCATACTGATCTTTACAAAACTGACATGCGTTGAGCACTGATAAGAACTGACAAGAAAAAGTTTACTCGCTAAAATATTAGTTCACAGATACTATAAAGCATACATTCTATTTTCTACAAAATAATACTGAAAAAAAAAGAACAAGGGTATCCTCCTGTTTATGGCCATCAATCAGGAACATCCAATCACAAGATTGGGTATTGCCAATGAGATAAATATTCGAAGCTCCTTTATTTTAATTGATTTTTCAAGAAATTCTTTAGTACCTATCCCTTTATACCCTTGTTCTTTGTTGCAGTATTATTTTGTAGAAAATAGAATGTACGCTTTATAGTATCTGTGAACTAGTATTTTAGTGAGTAAACTTATTCTTGTCAGTTCTTATCAGTGCTCAACACATGTCAGTATTGTAAAGATCAGTATGGGAATAAATTAGTTGCACTAATTTTATTTCTTCCAGCATGGCTTTATATTAAATTATTCATTTAATTATTTTGTAAATATTTACTTGTTAATAAAGTAAAATGTATTTCGATGTTGAAATTAATAGTTCTTTATCACCATGCTCAGTTAGTAGCCCATCAAATGAAATTTGTCATAAAATATCCTACATCGAACGAAAAGACCTCATTTATTTTCCTGATATTCATGTGATATTCAAGAAATTCTTCAATTAAAAACAGGAGTATCCCAATCACAAGATTAGGTATTGCTTATAATATAAATATTTAATTAATTTCTCAAGAAAGTATTTAGTGCTTTATAATTATGAATGCATAATGCTCAGGCATCAGAGAAATACTATTTCTTGTTTTCATCAATTATCTAATTTCTTGTTCAATGATTTAATAAATTAAACTTCATGACATATTGGGTAGATAATACAGCTATTAATAAATATATCATTATTTTTTGGTTTAATTAATTTTAAGTCCATGAGAGGGGGAACAAAAGCATATGGTCGTCGCGAAAAACATGCATATACTGTCAGCAGGATATCTCTTAATGGAGGAAATAACCAAAAGTAAACTCTTTTCCTGTGAATAGCTAACATATCAGTGGCTTGTTTTAAAAAAAAATTAAAGTTTCTACTGCTCCCCCTTTATGAGAAAAATGGCTGCCAAGATGGCCAAAAATGCAATTTTTGCCTTATGGCATATCTTTAAGCTTAAATATTTCCAAGAAGGAGCGAGAAATCCAAGTTATGCATTGTGTAACCATTTATAGTAAACATCTGTACACTACCAGAAAGTGAGTAAACCTTTGGTTATGTTTTCCTTTTTTTGGAATAAATTCCTCAATTTTAGCAAAATCGGCAAAATCGAATTTTTGTGATTACAACTTCAAAGAGCCCAATTTTTATTATGAACATTCTAGTATTTTTTTTTCTGAATGCCTAGAGAAACTAGTTTCCAGAGATATCTAACACTTTTATTTTGCATGAGTACGATTTTTTATAAAAAAATGATTAAATAACATTACATTTGTAGTATTTTGTCGTGGCGGACAAACTTTGAGGGCATGTATCTCAGAAAATAAGTGGAGCAGGAACCTAACAATTTGGACTTTTCCATGCCTCTATATGATCAACATGTGTGCCAAATTAAAAGAAAATCCGAGTCGGTCGTGCGACCCCCATTCGGTGAGTTGGTATGGAATCACTCTATAATTTAATGAGATTTTTTTTTACAGAAAAATACAATTTTTAGTGAAATTTGATTGTCAAAAAAAATTTTTTTGGCAGGCCAAGTATTAAGTGATCAATTAAAATCATTCTGTGGATCTTTATGACATGTTTGTAGTTATAAAAAATTGTTATGATGTTTTTAAATTGGAACATAAGTCTAAAATGTGTTTAGATGTTGAATTAAAGAAATCTTACAATTTTTATCGATATTGCATGAAATGATCGGTTATTTTCCTGTACTTAATAACTAATTTTTTTGCTGAGTCTATAATACATTTGAAACTACGGTATTATAAACCATCAAGTGTTTGCTTTCTCTAAAAAGATACTGTTTTGCGTAAAAGATTGAAATCGCCCTATATTTTACATCATTTCCATTCATTACATTTAATAAATTTTATATTAAAGCAATTAATATATTATAATTGAAAATAGTTGTTGAAATAACTTGTTTAGTTCCTATTCTGAAAATTGTATTTCAAAAAGTTACCTTTTAATTAAAAATGAATAAATGCAGTCATGTACCATTTTTATTTGCATTTTACCTTGTACATAATTTTTTACAAATTAAAAATGCAAAATTACTAGCTTTGAAACTTGGTAACGACTATTTAATGTATGCTCAACATAACATTTTGAAACATTTTTCAGAACATGGATAAGTAAAATAGATTAGTAATGAAGAAACTAAACAGAGTTTAGTTTGTCAAATTTTATTGAAACTTGTTGACTATCTTATCCATTAGGGTGGAGCGAAAAAAATGAATTTTTGATTTTCGTAAACGGGTACCTTTCATTTACTGTGAATGAGGATAAGTAACAATTCTGTAAAATATTTCACTTTTGCGACGTCATCTTTAGTCTGCGCATTTGGCCTAAAGTTTTAAAATTTTTGATTTTTTTAATGTTTTTCAAATTTTTTAAAAAATATTACGAATGATAAAACTAGTGACGAGTGGATATTAAATGGAAGAAAAAGGTTTGAAATATACAAGGAATTTTTTCAAACCATTTTAAATTATGATTTCAGTCTGCGCATTAGGCCCAAAGTTCATCAAATTTCCCAAACTTTCTGATATTTTCAACATTTTTTAACTCAGTTTTTCCTCTCAATATTCACTTGAAGTGTCTTCAAACCTATTTTTGTTCATTTTGTTATTACTTTGCACTCTTCAACTCTTCGCTAGCTCATGTGGAACTACCCAGGACTCACCACGAGGAGGTGACCGTATTTATAGTCCTACACGTGAGCCCTTCCTTCTAACCAATGCGAGCACGGATTTACATTTCTTAGATACGTCTTTAACAGTTCAATTGTTTCTTTGTGTCGTAAATTGATCTCATATTTCTATCAGATATCCTCGTTTTTGCTAAACTTTTTCTTTTCCTGTGATTACATACCAATTTTGAAGAACTTGTGACCTATTTGACAGCTCTTTCAACTGATTGAGTCTTGAATGGAAGTTTAAAAAGAGCGCATTCAGAAATCATATTTAAATTCTCAGTTTCAAGTAATCTTTGTAAATATTGTGTTGTTAAATTACGTATAAAAGGTGGCTTTGTCATTTCCACATCATGACAAGAA
This sequence comes from Uloborus plumipes, assembly GCA_038373865.1. Lineage (NCBI taxonomy): Eukaryota > Metazoa > Arthropoda > Arachnida > Araneae > Uloboridae > Uloborus > Uloborus plumipes. The sequence goes on along the minus strand of JAXGGA010003241.1, from coordinate 64,647 downwards.
AACATATCGATGTATTCTGGCTTTTGATTTATGTATGTAATGTATGAAAATATATTTTATCTATTTTTGGGATTTGAAGCATTCTCATTTGTTTGCTTGTTTGTTTTCTTAATACGATTTAAAACAAGTTTCTTTATATGCTCTCTCTTATAAATTAACTAGATTATTACCGGCGTTGCCCGGGTGCTTATTAATACAACATAGCTCTAAAAATATATTTGAACGAATTCTATCTACATGAGAATATAAAAACTTATTTCATGCTAAAATAAAATAGGTGAGCTTTAAATTGATAATTCATTGTTAACCGTAATCTTTCTTGGAAAATACTCCTATTTAAACGTGTTACATTTTATCAATTTGTATGCTTAAAGACTTATCTCTATTACTCTATCGATTCAAAGGTGAAAGAAAATGGCTATTTTGAGACAAAAAGTTTGAATTTTGTGCTTTTTGGATTTTTTAAAATTTCAAAACCCCGACTATGTGAATTTTAGTGCATCAAGGAACCTCTGTGCCAATTTTGTTGAAAATCCGACGAAAACTATGGATTTGTATAAGGAACAAACATACATACATCCATTTTTATGTGTATAGATATCGATAACAGCATATTTCTAGGGTGCAAAGTATACATTGTTTTGAATGGATGTAAATACAATTTTCTGCTTTTCCCGGAGAGATAAGTATAACTCTTTATAATCTTGCACAAATTTATAGCTAAATTAGTAATGTATGCACTTCATCCTAAAAGAGCTAGGACACTTTTACCGCGAAAGTTATTAACTCTTTTAAAAATTATAGTCTAAAAATTATGTTTGCTGTAGTCAACCATCTGGCTTGGGAAAGCTTTGTTTCATAATTTTTTATATATTTTCCCAGTCAAAACTATCTTGCTCATCTCATGAAGTTACTGTTGCTCATTACTTAAATCATTTTTATTGTCAAAATAGATCTGATCAATGACAAATTCTATAGGTTCAGTTCAAATTGAACTGATTTGAAAGTATAAATGTTGCTTAGTTTCGCCCAACAAGCCCAAAAAATCACTTTGGTCCACTAGTAGGTCCATCTAGCTTTTGCAAAAAATGTCGCAAATTAAGTTCATTCAAATGTAATTGGCAAATATCCCGTTGCAGAGGTCTAGCAAGTTTTAATTCCAGCTTCCGTATTACACCTTTGTATTTTCCTGTCTTTGTAGAGCGTCCATCAAAAACAATGTAAACAATATCCTATTCAAAGAAACATTTTATTGTTCCTGACTTGGCTAAAAATGTTGATGTGTGCTCTCATTGGTTGGAAGCAAGGGGAGCGCGCATAGCACCCAAAGTGAGGACACCTCCTCGTGGTGAGTCCTGGGTAGTTCCACGTGAGCTAGCGAAGAGTTGCAGAGTGCAAAGTAATAACAAAATGAACAAAAACAGGTTTGAAAACACTTCAAGTGAATATTGAGAGGAAAAACTGAGTTGAAAAATGTTGAAAATATCAGAAATTTTGGGAAATTTGATGAACTTTGGGCCTAATGCGCAGGCTGAAATCATAATTTAAAATGGTTTGAAAAAATTCCTTGTATATTTCAAACCTTTTTATTCCATTTAATATCCACCCGTCACTAGTTTTATCATTTGTAATATTTTTTTAAAAAATTTGAAAAATATTAAAAAAATCAAAAATTTCAAAACTTTAGGCCAAATGCGCAGACTAAAGATGACGTCGCAAAAGTGAAATATTTTACAGAATTGTTACTTATCCTCATTCACAGTAAATGAAAGGTACCCGTTTACTAAAATCAAAAATTCATTTTTTTCGCTCCACCCTATTATCCATATTACAAACCGCTGCAGGAATTTGAGAAATTATGTCATCTTTATTGCAAAAATCACATTTGAGAGATAGTTCTCGCTTTTACAAAAATTCATTTTCATGGCTTAATAAATAATGAAAGTCTAGTATGGGTACAGGTGAGTTCTTTTTGAATATGATTTTTTTTTTTTTTTTTCATGTAATTCTTACCATTTTTTTTTTCAAGTTGCTACACCTAATGCATTTTTTAATCTTATTAAACATCAATTTAAAAAAAAGAAAATTAACGTTATCATTTTATAATATTTGTTTGAGATTTTCACTTCAGACAGCATTTGTTTTGAAAAATAGATTTTTTAAAAAACATCACAATAATAAAGAAAGCAACACAAAGTTTTTCTTTTAATGCTCCTCTACCTTTGTTTCAGAATCAAACTGACAATTTGTTATAAAGTACTTATTTTTGCTATGTCGTACAATGGCAAAAACTGAAGCTTAATAGCATTTTTTTTTCTTATCTTGTCCAACTTTCTGTTCTGCTGACAAGATTAGCGAAAGTAAGAGCTTATACAACAATCAAATCAGAAAATGTCTGAAATAAAGTATTATGCACAAGATTTTTATATTCTTTGGGAAACATTTGTTTTGATATATCTAATTAATGTGTCATGAAGAATTAAAACCTAAAAAAAAGTTTAAAACATGCAAGCACTGGGGTCAAAAATTAAGAAGTTACTATAAACTGACGGTGAAATTCCCCTAATAAGCCATTATTATTACTATAAACATATAAGTGGCACAAATCCTTTTAAATGTAAGGCACTGAAATCAAAAATCAGATGCACAGACGTTTTCAAATAGAAGGCATTGAAATCTAAAATCAGAGGCACAAACGTTTTCAAATATAAGGCACTAAAATCTAAAATCAAAGGCACGGTATGTGCCTTTTAATTTCAGAGGCACAAACGGTGCCTTTCATTTTAAATGTGGCTCTTAATTTTCAGAGGCACAAAAATTCAAAATGTGCCTCTTATTTCAGAGGCACAGTTTTAACAGTGTATATAGTAGAAGCTTTTATAATATTTATGCTATCTTAATCTTATATTTGGAAAACAAAGGATTTTTATGTCATGAAAGCGTGAACTTATTTGTATTAGTCGCGTTTCGAGAAAAGCATTTACGCCATTTTGAAAGCCTTTTTTAAAAGTCGGAAGGGTTTACAATGTGGGCCGCATACGGATCGCTGGCCTCAAGTTGTAGAGTGGTAAGTTGTTGGTTGAATTAGTAGAAGACATAGTGAATTTCTATTAACATGTGGAAAGCAACTTTTTTTCAACCCATATAAATATAACATTGTACTAGAGAGCGAAACATACGTCGGGTTACAGGGATGGTCGAGCTATGCAAGTGTCGAGCTATCGAGGTTCTATCTAATTTTTTTTTGGAACGTAACCATTCATCGAGGCTCTTAACCTATAATTATCACAACTGAGAATGCTAAATATGTTTTAACTGTTTTTTAAAAGAAGAATACTAGCTTACCTATTTTGAAGGTAATTGGCCACTAGTCCCCCCATTTTCAAATCCGATTTTGGGGGTGTTCCCGTGACCCAATTTGTTGCAATTTTGGATATGTTATTCAAACCCGTCTACTAACCCGAAAACCGTTGAAAAAGCTTCTGTTGCAATTTTGACTATAATAACAGGGAAGAAAATAAGCCGAATCGAAAATGGCAAAAATTATCTCTCTCAATCTTCTTTTTTTATCCTCGGCGGAAAATAGTTCCTGCCGCATCAGTGATAACCATGCTCCTCCGTCCCCTCCTCCACCCCCTCCCTTTCTGTTGAAAGAAGACAACTGCTGGCGAAAGTCAAGGCCAAATCAGCCTGCTGCGCGGCGCGGCGCTTGGGTAGTGTTTTTAGATGTGATGATAGCGGGAGTATGAATGAACATCGGCCATTGGGTTGAACTTGGAGAGAAAAAAGAAAAACCTGTTTTGATTGGACTATAGGGAGGAGAATCAAACTGTCGCTAAGCGACCAGCACATAGCAAGCCCGCAGAAACGTTAAATTTGCGGAAATAATTTTATCAAAGAAAATAATGTTCAAAAAAGACAAGTGGCATGGACGAGTTGAACTAAAAAATTTGTGTATAATTTTTTTCATTTTGAAGATGCCTCAAATTTTCATGTTATTTTTGGTTTCTGCAAATTATACAAACCACTTAAAGTCCCCCCCCCCTCCGATAACATTTGCAAGTCCGTAAAACTGATGTATGCATAAGTCGTCAGCGGCTATTGCAGGTGCCCAACTACAGGAGAAAATGGGTCATGGTGCAGACCATGCCATTGAAAAACTTTCTTTCGGGGGTGGGGGTGTAGCTCTTCTCTTTAAGAGCTCTCTGCTTGGGGTATTTGCAGGTGCTCAATTGCTCTCGATAGACATGCCTGGCTATTGCACACATTTTGCATCAATTTCGGTAAATTACAAAATAAAATAATCCATCAGGGTTTTTTTTTGGTAATTTTTTGAGGAGCATTTTTCAGTGGATTATGTTTTCCAAGATGGAAAATATCAATAGAGCCTTATGACTGAAGAGGCCAGATGGGGCTTTACCCAGGGCCAAGTTTTGAAATTATTTTTTCCAATGAAATATTTTTCTTTTTCTTTTAAAGAAATAACATGAATAAAATAAACATTTATCTTTCGTTTAAGATGCGTTTTACATCAAAATAATTATTTAGAAAAAATCTAGGACATAATACATGTTTGTAGCCATTTGGCAACATTATGCAGTAAGCATCCAGAGAACACTTCGATTCATCTCTGTAGTTCATGAAGTATGTGCTTTGTTTATGTTTCGCGCTAGCTTCTTTCTCTTTTTGGAAGGTATAAAATAATCATGCGGACCCAAAAGTGGTACTTTCGGCTGTTCTACCGTTTATTAGACTTCGCGATTATCAATGCTTAGCCGATGTTCAACAGAGTGAACAAACAAAAAATCAATAGGGAAAAGCCTTCAAAACCTGTTCATTTCAGATTTCAGTCAGCACAAACGTTGTGCTTAAAGGACAAGTAAAATTATTAATAATTTTAAAATATAGTTTTGAAAAAAACTAAAAAATACACTTTTACATAGGAATGCGCTGTGATCATCACGAGTTTTCCTCTGATTTTCAAAACTTCTGAATATCCGCACTTAAGTTTACATTCACTAATAATACATCAACATGCAATACAGTTTTGCCTTTAGTATTAAAAATAATATTAAATATATTACTTTTATAGTTGCAAAGAACGTACATTTTATTTTTTATTTAGAGTTACATACATACATGCAAACAAACCCACATGTGAAGTTAATAAAAGCGTATTAAAAAGAGGGAGACCATTAGCTACAGAGGAACTAGAGAGAGAGAGTTACAAACCAAAAAAAAAAAAGAAAAGAAAACTTGCGCGAGAGAGCCTCCAAAAGATATCAGATTTGACAGAATTGATCATCGGAAAGAACACAGTACAAATAAACTATGATGTAAAATGCCAAAATGTTAAGGATTACAAGAGTACAGTGCACTAAATGTTCAATTCCTCTATTTTTTTCCAAAAAAAAAAAACTATCTTCAAGACTATCATTTTAAATCATTTTTATCTGTTGAATGCATGGTGAAGACATTTGGCAACAAAACTATTTTTAATTAGAAAGTGGTGAAAATTTCGAGTTAATTTTTTTTTAATATTTTTCCATGTTTTCTTATTACATGGACAAACACATATGTTTTTTTCTAAGAAAAATAAAAAATCATGCAGTGTAGGGTTAAACTTAGGTTTAAAATTAAAAATAAGCAATAATAACAGAGGCGTCCCGTACCTTGATTTGCTATAAGTCAGGCAGCGCCATCTGTCCACAAGAAAGAAAAACAATGGAAATTAAACAGAAAGCCACGGAAGAAATTGGGAGAAGCATAGATGGAGTTAGGACTGAGGAATAATGAAACGTACTGCCAAAATTTGTAATATTAAACTTAAAAATATATAAATTTAAGCAGGGAAAATTAAAATTAAAAACATCATTGACTTATAAACGATAGGTATACGAAATACATTAGTATACGACTTAAAGAGTAATTATGGGCGCCCCGAGCTTGACCCATTAATGCCTAGCGTCCCTTTTTAGGGACAGTCCAAAAAAGGGTCTGAATTTCCCCTAAATGAACATTTCAACCAAATAATAGTGTTCAATTTGTACCTTCAAGAAAAAAGTTTTCAAAGATTTTCCTAGCTTCCCAGTTTATGTTAATTGCTGATTTTATTTCTTATAAAATGTCTTTTTAACTATTATATCGTAGGCAGAAAAAATTTTTAGTAAAAAAAGTATGTACTCTCGGAGGTCTATCGTAACTTTTAAAAGACGATTTTTCTTTCCTTAATTAAAAAAAATATTTTTTACATGATATTTTTTTAATTACTTTTCCTGTCCATTAAACACTGTTTGTAACCAGTATACAAAATATCATTGGAAAAAAAATTTTCAGGCATTAATTTGTTAACTTTTTGGGAGGGTAGAAATTCTGAATTTGCCGAATAAAACTTCACATTCTGCTAAATGATAAAATATGATAAAATATAATGGTATGCACAGTAATGAAAAGGCACCTTTGGGCATTTGAAAACTGAAATTATCTCCCAAATTTGCAAAATACAGAAATTATACAAGATTATTTCTCGTGACGTATTCTGTAGTTTTCTAAGTAGTTTGTCCTGATTTAAATGAATTTAATTTTACTTTTTAAAGTCGGGAGGGGGAGGGGGCACCATTAAAAGCACCTTGTCGGCGTTTATGAACACAAACAAGAGATTAAAATTTTTCTCGATATATTTTTTAGTTTTTAAAGTATTTTGTAATTTGTCCTTTTTAATATATTTTATTTCATTTTACTTGCTAAGTGATAAAAATGTATCCTTTGCAACACCATGCAGCGTTCGTGGATTTACCCAAAATAAAACAATTTTCGTGAAGCATTTTGCTATACATTATAAATATTTCTCAGTTGGTCCTTTTTGAAGAAATTAAACGGTTTTTTTTTTGAGTCTGCCGAATGAAAGAGCAGCCTCCCCCTTGTGTCTCAAAGACACAAAAATGTGATTAATATTTTTCTTTTTGTCGTTTTTATCTTTTATTTTTGCAATTATTTATTTATTAATTTTTAAAGTATTGCCTAGCTTGTAATGTCCCCTAGCTTTAAACAAAATGTACTTTATAAAATATTACTTTTTTCAAATGAATTCTTTTGAAAAAAAAATTAATCTTTTTTTTTTTTTTTTTAATGAACATCAATTTAGTGTTATTTTTCAAGTGTATTTTATTTTATTTTTTAAAGGCCACCCCTTCCTGTCGGCGCCTATATTGTTGGGTTCAAAACTAAATGAGTGTCAATTCTTTCGTTTGAGGCATGATTAGGTCAGGAAGAACAATTTGCTCAATAAGAAATATAGAAGTACTTTTGTGCAGAAAAGAAAGTCTATTGCTAGACTGAATTCACGACAAGTTCCTTCAAATACTCATTTCTTCAGATCTTTTGCCTTTCCACGGTAGAAATAGCTGTATCTTAACTCCAAAATCTCTCGCCGCGCGATTGCGAGGCCCCCTTTTGTTGTGAATGTTTAAAATTAACAACCAGTTTTTAACGAAAGTGTTTTGCATTTAATACAGGAATCTCCAAGTTGCCAGACACGATCAAAGATTTTCCGCTTCCATGTCACGTAAGTTCTCTTCCCTACTGGAGGAGAATAGCAAAATGGACGCCGTGTAAGAATGATGGTCGCTAAAGCGAGGCCTGAACTGTCCAGCGTAATATACGTCCCTCTCGGACAGTTAATGTCATCGATATTTTGTTGGAGGTGATAGAGCAAGCCGCAGCGGAAGACACCGTCCCAACTTAAACCAGTAGTCGGAGAGGAGGGGTGTCTTATATGCCGTTTTATAGGCAACTTGGGAAAATATAGTGTTGCTCCTTTCGAAAACATTTCAAACTTGTTACTTATTTTCTTTCACAAAATCATTTTCCTTGAAAACAAAAAAAAAAAAAAACTCTTGTACATTGGTCATACGCTGTATAATGATTCTATATATTTTAAGGGTTATTTTATGAAAGGAGGGATCTAAATGCAAGTTTTCTGCGAATTGTTCTTGAAATATTGTGGAGCAGAGTGAAATAATTAAGATAACTTACCTTTTTCAAATTTAAAAAAAGAAGAAAAAAAAATTGTTTCGGAAATTTTTTGTGCATAGCGGAAGAACTATGTATTTCGCAATAAAATTTGCTTTGAAACTGTTTTGTTTTATTTTTGGCAGTAAGTTAATACCTCTAAAAAAGTTGAAATTTTTTCCCTTTTTTTCCATGGGGCGTAGTGACAGAGGATTTTTTTTTAAATTATTATTTTTTGGTTATTACAAACGTTTTTAATGAAATGAATGAGTGAATTAATAAACAGATGAATAGTTTATGAAACAATAAACGAATTCATAATTTAACGTGTGAAAAATAAATGAGTGAATAGCAGAAAGAAAAAGTGAATGAATAAATAAGATACTTATTATCTCAAAAAATATAAATGAATTAATTAATAAATGAGTATTTAAGTGATGTAATAAATGATTGAATTTAACATGGCATTAACCATTTTAGTTTGCCTGCATGAATTTGACTAATTCTATAAAATATTTAAAGTATAAAATATGCTTATTGTTAAATGAATGCATACTTAGCCAAATATTAGTAAGTCTCAATTAATATTTGAAATGTTGACAGAAAACTTTTATAATTTTGTAACAAAGAAAACAATTTTGGACTTGCAGCAACATTTTAAAAAATTGTTATCTGATTTTCAAATTTGCTCGTTCATGCTTTGATCTTTACTTTTTTTTCTGACTGGAATAGGTGACATGTATTGCTAATACGTGATGGATGATATCGTTGGAAACAAACTAAGTTTTTCATCACTTCACTTTGCGCCACGTTCTGTATTTAGCTTCGGAGTTAAATTTTCGAGAAAGCATTCATCCTGACTATACACTGACTAAAAAAATATCTGTTTCTCCCCTTTTTTCATTTGTAATTTGTTAATTTCATCCAAACATACTACAATGAATCTCTCTCTCTCTCTTTTTTTTAACATAATAATATAAGTTTTTACTACGCTGGTATAACGAAAAGTTGATCCCAATTAATACAACCTAAATTAATCTGAAAAAAAAAACGTGGTTAACAAAACGTGGTTTTAGTGAATTTATTATTTTAGTGACTTAATATTCGGCATGAAGTTCCTACGCGTTTCGATGAAATCTATTATTTTGTGATGTGAAAACAGGTTAAACGTCTCCGATAAATTGTTCAAAGCAAATAAATCAACACACTAGCAATTAAAAAAAAAAAAAAAACCTAAAACAATCATTTTTCCGAAGTGATAAATTCTCCATTATGTAATTTCAAGTGGTACATGAGTTAAAAAATGTTGGGAATCGCTGCATTAGAAGAAACTATATATGCTTCAAAATAAAAAAACACTTACAGTTGGCCAAAATTGTTATGTGTTCCGTTTTGAGATGAAGCGTGCATATTCAAATCTACAATCTAAGCTACCAAAGGCCCTTTAAGCCAAACAAATGAACAAAACAGAAAACAAATATATTAATTTCTTCTCTAATTCACACATTCACCACCATAGCATAAATTCTTAAAAAATTTTAAACGGAGATATGCAAAAACAGAAGTTCTAGTTTTAAACTTGGGTTTAAAATTTAAAAATAAGTAATAACAACGAGGGCGTCCCATACCGTAAATTGCTATGTGTCAGGTAGCGCCTCCTGTCGACAAGAAAGAAAAACAACGGAAATTAAACACAAAGTCACGTAAAAAATTGGGGGGAAAATAAGTAAAATAGTATCCCCGTCCCCGTCCTAATTTAATACTACAGCCGAGATTACTTATTAGGATATCGGATAAAAGAACATTCCGCTTATGTGTTATATTAAAAATATAACACATTTTTAATGCACCAAACCGTTGTAATACATAATTTCGATTCCTGATAATAGACTATCCCGCTCGTTAAAACATTTTTTCATTGCAAAATGGCTATTTTATAAAGCGGACTTCACTGTATTTAAGAGCGTAACTATTCAATACTTTCGAAAAATAAAAAAATTCCAAACTTATTTTAAAAAAAATTTCTTGCATTTTAATTTTTTTAATAAAAATATCATGTCAATTAATTCTGGAAAGCAATTGACAAGAATAAATGCGGAAACATATACGTATAAGTGTATGTATATAGGTCTTAAAAAATAGACACATATTCAAGTCAAATCTTTTTTACTCAAAAAAGTTTACTATCATCTGCAGTACTGCATGACGAATTGGCAACCAGTTCTGAAAATGTCTGGCTATGGTATATACCAAAGCGCTCCCTTTCCAACATGTCTACCCTTTCCACGAAGGCAGCTGTTAAATGCTACGTCTTTCGCCTACAGGCTCGAAGGACGTTAGAGAAGAGTTTCGTATCCCTCTCGATTCCTCCAACTGCTATCTGCACGGATTGATTGCGTCAACCTTACAGCCACATGTGCTGTTTGTGCTTCCAGCTCTTTATATATTTTCCAGCTCTTTAACGAGTGTTTCAGTTCGATTCAACTTGATACTGAGACGTAAGAAACAGCTGTATATTGTTTTCTGTGTATAAGTAGCAGCAACAGATTCAATACTTAGTAGCAAATAGTACGTCGTATTTGAATGAATCTTTATTCACATAGTGTGTTAACAAAAATCCTGCTTATATTAAGTAGAGGAGGTGAACTTTCATTCTTTCATTTTTTTTTATGCGTACTTAAATTATTTTTTCATTGGAGGGGTTGATCCTTTTTTTCCCTACTAAAAAACCTATTTCATAATAAAATTATCTTTTCTTTACGGCAAGGGGAATGTGAAGGGGGGGGGGTTACAGCTCTTCTTTCTGCATTTATCAATGCGTATTTTCATTAAAATATTTTTCTTCCGTGGAAGGGGAGTTTTGTTTCGTTCTATTATTAATACGCAGTTAAATTAATTTCTGCCTTTTTTTTCTTTGGAAAAGAGGATATTTGTAGAATGGCAGTTATACTTTGTAGTGAGTTTTAAGTCTGGGGAAGAAAGGGATTATATTTTTTACCCCGATTGTACTGCGTATTTCAATTGAAAGTGTTTTTTTTTTTTTTTTCCTGTGGATTTTTCACTTTATTCTCGTTAAATGTGTATCTTGGGGGGGGGGGGGGGGCTGAGTATTTGAATTTTCCGAATTATGAAGCATATTTAAATTAGTCAATTTTCTTCGGTAAAAGATTTTAGTTTCATTTTAATTGTAATACGTCTTTAAAATATTTTAGTTTTCTTAAGGGAGAGGAATGATATATTTGTTGTGTAGTTTACTTAAAATATTGAGGTGGTACGTGGATTTTTAATTTATTGCAAAAATTGCAATAGCTGACCGGCGTGAACGTTTGTGTTCCCATTAACTTTCAAGGGTTGCTTTCTCCTCCCAATTTATTGCGTGGCTCTCTGTTTCCATTCCACTGTTTTTCTTTCTCGTCGACAGATGACGCTACCTTTCATGTAACCCTCTGCAGAGTTATTTAGGTTTCAAAGTTTAATCTAATCATTCTTCTGAGAAATGCATTTTTATGTACAAGTCTACAGAACTGCTCTAACAGATGTTTATTCCTCCAAATATGTTACAAAGGAGTTCATTTTTTTCCTTATCATTGCATTCTTTCTTAATTTCAGTAGATGACGCTAACTTACCGTTTGAGATACCTTTAAGAAATCTCAGGAATTAAAAATAAAAATTAATGGTTCTCAGGTTCATGCTTCCTGTTGTTGTTGTTCAGAAAATCTGGCTTCATGCTCGCAATGAATTGTCTATGTATTAATTTATCTTAACCATTCTGTTCTTCCTTTGACGTTTTATTTACAGATAGTGCTATATCTAAAATTTACCTCTTTCAAGACAGAATGTGGTTGTAAAATATAGACAAGTCAATCTCGCAGTGAAGAAAATATAATTTGATTAGAAAACTAGGTATTTTAGTTAGGAAAAGATCAGCCCCTTTATTAGAAAAAAATGATTAACGTATTCATAAGAAAAATGAAAGTTCCATACCCCTACAAAGAACTTTACAAAATATATATTAAGAGCAAAAAAAAAAGTTTCCTTCTTCCCCAAAGAAAAAAATATTTGCACTGTAGGAGCGGAAATTTAATCGGTGAATTCAAGAAAACCAGGTCGTTCTTTAAAGTCGCGGAAAAAACTGGTATGAAAATCTACTGCAGAAGAACGACTGAGCGGTTCGTCCAATTTGCGCAACGGCATTCGGGCCCGTCATTTTAGGTATCAAAGAGAACGGACGCAATTGCCCACCTCGCCCAAAGAGTTACCTTACCACCTCCCCCAAGAAAAAATTTGAAATGCCAGGCCTGAGTTTCAGTAAAATTAGTTCCGAAAGCATAGTTTCCATTACATTCATTCCAAAATCCAAAGGCAGGGAGGGAAATAAATATGCAGAAGGCACTGCCTTTATGGAGAGTTTTCCACATTTCAATCGAACAGTTTTACAGAATGAATTTCAAAGGAAGAACTAAAATGGTTTGTAATGTACTATGAAGGGCAGTTGTATCCAGGGAAAATATTTAAAAGGGTGGAAAGTAACGCATGTTTGGAACAAACAAAACATCCAGTGGGGTTAAAATGACCTAAACGATGAAACGAAACTGCTTACTTAAGAAAAGATATTCTCAAAATTATTTCTCCCCTGATTTTTGTTAAAAGGATAAGTTGCTATAAATTTACGGACATTTAAAGCTATTTATGTTTCACTCGTATAGAATATAAGCAAAACACTAGTTGACATTCACTTTGCATTCTTTATTTTGTTGAATTTCGATCTTGCATATTAATGAAATTTTAATTTATAAAAGCAAGTTTTAATATTTTTTTAGATATTTTTTTCTTATCAAGGCATATATTTTCTAATTTGGACAATAAATTATGTTTTACATATTAATTATTAACAATTTTCGTTCTTTTGGAAGTGAGAAAATCGCAAGCTGTCCTACACGTGACGTTACTAAAATAGTTATAAATTCAGCACATGTTTATTTTTTAAAGATAACACTGCAAAACTTTATTTGTAGGGAATTATATTGTATGTAAAAAAAAAATTAAAAGAATGCAACAGAGTCGCAGGAATTTTCACTCGCGTTGCGAAGTCTAAAAACTGATGTTCAAACGCTTCTCCCACACGTGGCAGTAATACTTTAATGAAAAACAGCAATTTAAAAAAATATCAGGAAAAAAAATTTTTGCTCCACAAATTACATATACAAAGTACTTTCCTCAAGTTCGCAAATTTCTAACCTGTATCCATAAATGAATCGTATACATACATGAATGTTAGTGAAAATTTCCTCTGATTGTCCCACACGTGACCGTGGAATCACCCTATTCCACTTGAGTTTTTTTAATGCCTTAAGTTGCACTTTGCTTCGCATTTTTTAATATTTTAATTTTTACTTAGTTCTCTATTACCCACTCTTTATTATTGTCTTCGCCTTAGTTCCAAATATAAGATACTAACTTTTACTTTAAGACGAAATTATTATTGCATGATAAAAATTGATTTTAATTCAAGGTAAGTGGAACATCTGTTTTTGGTAGAGGAAAATATATTCGAATGCTTGATTTTTCGGAAGTAAAAATGAAAAATTGTTAAAACAGAAATCAGTTTTCACGGTGTTGGTTTTTGTAACTACACATAAGAGGAGCAAAATGATCATAGAAAAAAAAACGAAACACTCGCTCGTATTCAAAGACTATTAACACTAGAGACACGTGTAATATGTTATTTTTTCAAGAATAATGTTCTCTACAAATTTCTGTTAGTAAATTGTTGTTGAAGGGTCGGCTTCTTATAAAAATCGGCCCCGACTGTAAAATGTCCTATGAACCCCCCCCCCCCTTTTTTTATCGCATATTTGTGATCAGCTACATCATTTAACTTTGTATACCAAATCGTTTTAAATTTGCTCCAGCCGTTGCTTCACAATTGAACTGAGATAAAACCGTCCTGTAATGTTAAAAACATTTTTGTTACTTGTGCATATAATACCTCAACCACGTTACGAACCAACCCAACAAAAAAAAAGGCATGTCTCTATATCCATGTCAGAAGACTCTTTTCTTTTGTTCTTAGCAAGTATAGCAGCCGAATAATTCAGAGTGTTTCGTTTTTTTTTCCCATGACTATACTACTTCGTATTTATATTTCTGGATATGCCGTGTATAAAATTAAAAATCACTTTCAATGCCACTCTTTGATCGAATGTAAAATTTTAAAGAGGTTTTTGTTTGTCTCGTTTTTCCTCACCTATTTTTAGTCTCAACTACTTCATACAAGGCCACAAATGAAGAATTTTAGGCCTATTTTTTTAAAAATTTCCCAGAGGGAAACCCCCGAAATTATCGATAATCTACAGTATACACCCTACTTAAAAGATATTATTGCATCACTCTTATATCCATGCCACTACAAGGTCAATCCATAGAACAAAAAGATAACACGGCGAGAGCATTAAAACGAGAAAAAACATGGTGGGCTTAATCAGGGAAAAATACACACAAAGAGAAAAATGTCCTATTCTACTGCCGAAAATGTAGTCGGGACTAAGTACGGAATTCAAGTGAAACACGGACGATCGCAACTCACCAATGCAATCGGTGCATTCCAAATTTGGTTTCAAGTGAAACGTTGATGCTAATGCGTTTAACTACGAGATGCGATTCTATCGTAATATAATCGTTAATATAATCGTAATATAATCGTATCGTTAAAAAATGCAGTGCTACTTCAGCAAATATATGCAGCTCTTATAATCGAAGCTAAGTATGTTGAACGCAGTATTTTTAGCACTTGAAACTATAGCAATGTTGTATAAAAATCAATTAACATTTAATATTCTAATTCGATCTAAATTTATTTTGAAATCAGTGATGTTGAAGGAAAACCTTAATTTACTTCTTATATCTTTGAATTTGTCTGCATATTAAAACTATAACGTTGTTCTACATCTGTCTGGCATTTAAAACTGAACTTTATTTAGTTTCTGGTAGAATTTTTTTTTCTCTCTGCTGGTGCTCTCTCTCTCTCTCCCTCAAAGAAAAGAGAGAGAAAAAAAAATAAAGCGAAAGGGAGAAGAAACTGATAATGTGAAACTATTGCCATTACTTACGTTTACATAATTTTCGGCTTGAATTGAAGAGAAAAAAACTACACAACTAAGAAATTTCATCAGTTAGTAAAGCTATCTTACAAGAATCTTCAAATCCTTTTTTTTATTCAGACGTTTCCTTTGCTGTACTTTAATCCTGGAAAACTTGAAATTTACATTTTTGCTACTTGGGACTAAGATCCTTATTCTTTTCGTTAGAAAACCTATGCATTGTTTAACAGAATGGGCCGAAAATAATTTTTTATTTTTTTTATTTTGACGGAATTTTGATGGAATTTCGATTTTTTGCGGAAAAAGTGCTATTATTGGAGGAGCAAAGTACACATAAAAAAATTAAAATTTGTTGGTTAAGTTTTTAATCTGCCGCAATTACGTTAAAGTTTAGAAAATGCTATTTTTTGAGATTTTTAGAAAATGATTATTTTTTTTTATTTTTTTTTTAATTTCGGTAACTGGTAACGCGGAAAAGGAGCCATTGGGAGCATAAAGTTCACTCAAGAAATTTTAGGACTGTTGTATAATTTCTTCCTCTTCCACAAATGCACAGAAGTTTTGGCAATTTCCTGTTCTTTCCCACGTTTTTGATAAATTTTTTCGAAACTTTAAAATGCTGTTTTCCCCATATTTATCTTAAATAATTGCATTGTTTGTCACATAAGATGCATTTTTAGATGCTTGGTGCTAATAAAATTACTACTTATTGCTTATAAATTTTAAAATTTGAAATGTGCCATTAGAAAATTTGTGCAGCTCTGCTAAAAAGGAAAAACAACCAAGAACTTAGGGAAAAAAGGGTGAACTTACAGAAAACTTCTGACCCATTTTCCATTTTAAAGGCTCTACTTATTCATATTAATTTTAGTGCAAAAAGAGAGAGGGAGCTAAGCTCCCATCCAAATTCAGCTCTTGGTCTATTGTAAAGTGAAGCCTTTGTACTTACTGCAGATGATGCGAAGGTGTAAAGGGAATTTTGTAACTCTCAGTGTTTAAGATTATTACTACCATAATAAAGCAATATTTAAAACAATTTATATTATTGGATTTTATTTTTCTACTTTTGACAATTACAGTGCATGGCAACTTAATGCTTATTTTTAAGTATAAATAGCCTGAATTCCACCTAATATGTAAATACTAACATAAAATGGAAAAGAAATGTAGGAACTGAGCTGCCATGTAAATAAAGTCCGGGGTAGAATACAGTTTTTACAA
This sequence comes from Uloborus plumipes, assembly GCA_038373865.1. Taxonomy (NCBI): domain Eukaryota; kingdom Metazoa; phylum Arthropoda; class Arachnida; order Araneae; family Uloboridae; genus Uloborus; species Uloborus plumipes. The sequence goes on along the minus strand of JAXGGA010003241.1, from coordinate 48,315 downwards.
TTATTAGAAAATTTGTGCAGCTCTGCTAAAAAGGAAAAACAACCAAGAACTTAGGGAAAAAAGGGTGAACTTACAGAAAATTTCTGACCCATTTTCCATTTTAAAGGCTCTACTCATTCATATTAATTTTAGTGCAAAAAGAGAGAGGGAGCTAAGCTCCCATCCAAATTCAGCTCTTGGTCTATTGTAAAGTGAAGCCTTTGTACTTACTGCAGATGATGCGAAGTTGTAAAGGGAATTTTGTAACTCTCAGTGTTTAAGATTATTACTACCATAATAAAGCAATATTTAAAACAATTTATATTATTGGATTTTATTTTTCTACTTTTGACAATTACAGTGCATGGCAACTTAATGCTTATTTTTAAGTATAAATAGCCTGAATTCCACCTAATATGTAAATACTAACATAAAATGGAAAAGAAATGTAGGAACTGAGCTGCCATGTAAATAAAGTCCGGGGTAGAATACAGTTTTTACAATTATTCAGATGATGAGATGTTGCAGGAAGGAATGTCATAAGGCTCAATTTTAAATATTATTACAAGGAACAAAGCAATATTCTACAGCAATTTAAATTCTGTTTTATCTATATCCTTTTGAAAATTTCACATAAGGATTTTAAAGTATAATAATGTTTCCTCGATTTTATTATTTCCCTCCAGCTTATACTATAATGCAACAAGAAGCAAGTGGCGTAAGTGCCGCAATTAAAAATGTTAGAGCTAACCAGTTCAAATGGTAGGAGAAACTCTCATTTGTTTTGGGGTAAGAGATGGTACTAGTAGATCTGCTAAGTGTAGTAAATGGTTGAAAAAGGTATAACGTTATGTACTGGCTATGTGAGTAAGTAGGTAAGTTCGTGTGCCGATTACTAGAAATTTGTTAAAATAAAATGATTTATTATTTCTCACGATCTTTGCTCGAAAATACAAATAAATACTTAAATTGAAATAAAATTTAAGAATGGTTGTTCAAAAACACTTGAATAAAGTCTTCATATTCCCTGAAAAATCATAGGAAAAAAAGACTAACTTGTTGAGTTTCTCAATGCAGTACGAAAAAAAAAAAAAAAAAACAAACAAACCATGAAATTTTTGATATATGCATGAGTAAATACTTTCCAGGGTTTCTTTCTCCTCCCAATACGTTATGTGTACTCTCTGTTTAATTCCCAATATATTTCTTTTCTGTCAACAGATGGCGCTGCCTTTCATATCAGCTCTCTTTCAGAGATTTTTCCGGTTTAAAAGTTAAATAAAAGTTTTAAATAATGCAAATGCATAAAAAGTTTTCAGAACTGTTCTAACAGTTGTTTTTTTCTTCAAACATGTTGTGCAAGAGTTAGTTTTCTCCCATTCTCTTTCTTACTTTCAATACGTGACGCCAACTTATATTTTGAGCCACTTCAAGAAATTCTATAAGTTATATATTAAAAAATTAATGTTCTTCATATTCATACTTACGGTTATTAATTGCAGGGAATCTTGTTTTATGATCTCAACTAATTGTCGACGTATCAATTTCTCTTACCATTCTCTTCTTCTTCCTTAGACGTTACATAGATGACTTTTCAGTGGCGCACCCACTGGTGGAGCTTAGGAGCTCTAGTGGAGCTAAGAGACTGAAGCCCCTCCCAGGATAATGTAACGACCCCCTCTGACAAAACCAAAAAATACCTCAAATTGCATTTTCTATTCTCTAATTTCGCAAATTTTCTAGGAGAGTTACCACCCCTCTTAACCAAAACCTCGATCCTAATTTTACTATAGATAAGTTAAAGGAAAAAAAAATTTAAGATTTCAAATCCGAAACATTTACGAAGGACTGCCACTCTTTTTCTCTTTTTTCCTTAACTTTTTCAAAGATATCCTAAACTGAATTTTGAGGTCCCGTTTCAAAGAACTTTCCTCAACACCCCTTAAATTTCGTTTTTGAGACACATCAATTTAGAAATGTTTATCGGTGTACTTGTCGAAGCTGTTAGCCCCTCCCAGGAAACAATCCTGAGTGCGCCACTGTGGCCCTTCCTCCCAAATTTAACTTTCAAGAGGTCCTGTGGATGTAATTAATAAAATTATTATTGTTTAGCAACATCCTTGCATCTGAGAAAGCAACCGAGGAAACGCAATTATTAGAAAACTCTGCTCAGAAGTATTAAATTTAAGGATTAAAATAAAGAATATCTTAACATTAGTGCTATGTCTACTGCAGCGCCATCTCTTGAGATTCACGGAAAGTATAACACCTTTAAAAGCATAATGGAATCAATGACATATTTCATACAGTACTCATGAAAACACACGCGAAGAGATTACTTAAAAATATTAATATTTTTTAATCAAAGTGGCGCTACCTTTGTTGTGTTAAAGATTTAATTATAAAATAGGCATTTTAGTCAGGAAAAAGAGATACTTCCCTCCAATAAAAAAATAATTTCATTTTTCATTTAAGTACGCATAAGAAAATTGAAAGTTCCCCTCCTCTACTTAAAAAACGCACGATTTTTGTAACTACACTATGTGAATAAAGATTCATTCAAAATAAGGCGAATTTGTTCCTGAGGTTTAAATCTGTTGCTGCAACTTATGTACACAAAACGACTAATAGCTGTTTCTTACGTCTCAAGTTGAATTTAGCTGAAACACCCGTTAAAAAGCTAGAAAATATCTGTCCGCACAAATAGCGCATTCTAACTGTAAGATCGACATAAACAATACGTGTATGGTAGTTGGAGACCTACTAGCTGGCATTTGGAAGAATCGAGCAGGGTGCATGACTTTTTCTATATCGTCCTTCGCTATAAACGAAATATCCTATTTGTTTCATCATTGCACGTACGTTATTTTAGGCTCATTGACACAAATACTCTTAGAATTTTAATAACGCTATAATAAAGTGACATTTTCGCTTTTCGCAACCAGCTGTTTTTATGGTGCTTCTGGCTTAAAGAAAAATCACTCCTTTCTTACTTATATATGTTCTTTATCTTCTCTGTTATCCTCTTGTTAGCGTTCCTCCTCAATGGGTTGAGGAACGTAAGTTGAAAATAGTGAAATACAGCAGCTCTTTCGAGCTTGAAACTCGTATGCCTTTGGAGGGCGATTCAATTCCTTTTTTTTTTTTTTCCGTACTGCATTTTTGGCTTTGAGTTTTTTTAAAGCTTGAAGTGTGCCTTAATGTGAGTTCATTGTAATCAACCAAAAATTTTTCTTACTCAACAAATTTTGACGGAAATTTCGGAGCATTCGGTTTTATTATTAAAAATGACGAAAAGATTGTATGAAAGTTTTTCTCGGATGATCCTAAATAACGTTTTTAAACAGCATTACAACTGCTAACAGTCTTTCAGCAAACTGCAACTTATCTAACTCAACTATGAAATATGACATATTAAACAGTTTAATGCTTATTTCCTATGAAAAGACATAGGAGAAAAACTAGATGCTAAGGAAACAGAAAACAAGGGGTCCTTACTAAAAATTTGGTGTAAAGAGTTTAACTTTAGCCTAGGGATAATATGTCAGTATAAATTTTGAAACTAACAGTTTTTATTAGTGCTTATTTCTTGTCAACTATTTAGTTTTTCAGTTATACGGCTTCTGGTTATCTCGTAACTGGCGGAAAAGCAAATTTATACTGATAATTATTGAAAATAAAAAAACACTTCACAAAAAAGAATTATCAGTAGATTTTTAAATATGAAAAATAGATAGTCCAAAAAAAACACAATTTGTTACATAAAATTAAATAATCTCATAACGATTATTATTATGATTACTCCTATTTTACAAGTTTGATTATACTTATTTCATGCAGCTGTAGTTTTAAATTTTACTCGTTTCTATCTCGTATTATAAAAAACGAAATTTAACTTTGTGGTTTATGGGGAAAAAGGTTTCTGGCTACGACAGTAATTAAATGATTATTTTTATATATGCAGTAATACATTTTCAATTCGGAATCGCCTGGACTACGGCCATTCCGAATTAAGGAAATTTCCGAATTATAGAATTTATGAATAAAAAATTGCTACTACGAAATAAGTAATATTTTATCAAAAAAAAAAAAAAAATAATAATAGTATCTTTTAGTGTGAATTGTAAGTTTTAAAAACTAACTTTAACCGTGCATTCAAAAGAAATTAAGATTTTGGATGGTAGCGCTATCTGTTGCTATCCCCGGAAAACAGTAACAACCAAGTTAAATTTTACTTATAAGGTTAATGAATCAATTATTATAGCAATACTAAATATACACCTTATAGATAAAACTAACCAATCAAAGAAAGTTTGGGTTATTTTTCCAATGATTTCTAAATATTCTCGGAGTTTATTTGACAGACAGAGAAAGTAGGTTTTTTTTTTTTGAAAGGTGAAAAAAATGTTAGAAATAGATTTATAGACTACAGAAGTTCGAATTAATGATGTTATACTGCATTTAAGTTGTTTTTTAATATTTGACAGTAGTACAAAAGTCAAAGTTGTAACTGGTTTATTATGTGAAACTCATAATTTCTTGAAATGGCTCTATCTCTTGCTATGTTCGCTCCATATTATATCCATGTTATATGTCTTATTTTTAATCATTTGAATTGTCTTCCACTGTTTGATTCTACTATCAAAGATCGAGTAGAAATTACTGTTTTATTTATATAACACTCATTAATCTACGAAAGTGTTTGTTTATACCGTATTATAGTTATTTTTATTTACATAGTACAAGCAAGATTATTTAGTTTATACATTGCTTTTTATTGTAAATATTGTTAATTAATCTTAGCCCTTCTGATTTAATTGATTTCACTCATTCCAAGAAATATTGTTGAGCTGTTTAAATAAATAGTGCGTGATAATCATGTGATTGGTAGTATTGCATTCAGATTATTTATTCAGTGTCTTTTATTAAGTCATGATAAAATGATAACTTTCAATGGCGTAGCACAGAATTTTTTAAATAAAAAACAATAATTAAAAACATATATTAATAATATATGAAAATAGTAATAATTAAAACAAAAATATTTTTAAAAAATATAATTTAAAATAATAATAAGAAAGAAAGAAATAATAGTTACAATAAAAAAATAAATAAAATAAAATAAAAAAGAGGAGTTGAAAAAATAAAAAAGCACAAGAGGATGGTGAAAATTTTTGGAGGGGAATTTGTGCCATTGAGCTTGAGGGAGATGAGCACCCCTGTTGCTCACTCTAAGGCACTATTTCAACAATTAAAATCTATTATGAAAGTTAAGCGTAAAAAGAAGTAATGTGGGGGATCTACACTAGATTTTTTAAAAATTACTTACATAATTAATTCATAATTAAATCTAGAGCATTCCCAATCCGTCAATTATTTAGAGAAATAGAAAAATTCCTATTCACAAAAAACAAACATTGTACAGCGCAAAAATATCGTTAGCAGAAGTTAAAGGAAAACAAATAAAATGAAAATTTTTATATAAGTACTATACTGATATCATTTAGAAGGAAACTATTTTTCGTCCAGTATATTAGACCCTTGTTACCATCAATAAGTAGCAGAAAAAATTATTTTTTACATTTAAAAGTTCTTTGTGTAAAAGAATGATAAATTTAACATCATTTTACATTGATCTGTTGGAATTTTGGGAGAACTGGGAGTGCTTGAATGCGATCGTCCTTAAGAAAGTGAACTTTCAGACAGAAAAGATTCATTAAAAAAATTTAAAAAAAAAATGCGACAGTAAAAAAAAAAAAGTAACATCAGAAAAATAAGTAAAATAAACAACCGAAAAGAGCATAAAGCAGCGGACAGTTATCCGCATTTAAGAAGTATTAGTATTCAGCTGCGGTTAGCACCTCATCCCAAGCAGGAACTTACGAGAGAGAGCCGAATAGAGGGTCTGCGAGCTAGCAAGTCAGCGCGGTTCCACATCGGCGGCTGATTCTACAAGTGTATATATAGCTACTAAACTTTTCTTATGAAATAAACTGGTAGCTTTTTCTTGCTTTAAATCAAATTATTATTTCTCTTTTTTTGATGAAGAAATCGCACTTTTTCAGAGATACCTTCTCATTGTCGCGATGTATTTTTTTCAACATGCTTAAAGGATCTTTATTATTTGCTGTTAACAAAATACAGAATATAGTTGCTGTCCTACAGTTCATAATGATGATGGAAATCACTTTTATTTTCTACCAGCATATATTTCCTCTCTGCTGCATTTACTCATTTCGTAACATGATTCATTAATTAATTAGTTTTTTTTATCCCTACTGTGCAATTTGCTTTTCTATTTTTTATTCAATTAAAAAAAATGTGTTTTTTTTATTTCAAGCAATTTATTTCTGAACTCATATATGTTTCAAGTGTTTTTAGAGGAAGGATTTGTTTCAGAAAAAAAATTAGGCACAAGAGAAATTTAAAAAACATGATTTTTTTTTTAATGTTTTTAAAGTTTACCATTATGCGTGAAGTAACTATCAGTAAATGATTATCAATGCAGTAAAAAAACGTATTGTTGTAATAGTAAAACGTACTGCCCAAATTTTTAGTATTAAACTTAAAAATATATATATTTAAGCAAGGAATATTAAACTGAAAAACATGATCGACTTATAAACGATTGGTACACAAAATACTTTAGTATATGACTTAAAGAGTATTTGGGGGCGGATGAAAGAGCACCCCTCTCCCTTCGCCTCTCAAACACACAAAAAAGTGATTAATATTAATCTCCTTGTACTTAATTTTATTTTTGTAACTACGTATTTATTTATTTTCTTAAGTATAATCTAGCTTGTACTGTCCCCTAGGAACTGAACGTAATTTATAAAATATTACTTTTTTCGAAGAAATTCTTTTGAAAAAAATCAACTTTTTCTTTTTTTGAAATAAACATCAATTTAGTGTTATTTTTCAAAGTTTACTTAAAAATATATATATTTAAGCAAGGAATATTAAACTGAAAAACATGATCGACTTATAAACGATTGGTACACAAAATACTTTAGTATATGACTTAATTTAGTAAATACTTTAGTATATGACTTAAAGAGTATTTGGGGGCGGATGAAAGAGCACCCCTCTCCCTTCGCCTCTCAAACACACAAAAAAGTGATTAATATTAATCTCCTTGTACTTAATTTTATTTTTGTAACTACGTATTTATTTATTTTCTTAAGTATAATCTAGCTTGTACTGTCCCCTAGGAACTGAACGTAATTTATAAAATATTACTTTTTTCGAAGAAATTCTTTTGAAAAAAATCAACTTTTTCTTTTTTTGAAATAAACATCAATTTAGTGTTATTTTTCAAAGTTTTTTTAATTTTTTTTTTTTTTAAGACTACCCCTTCCTGTCGGTGCCTAATGTGCCTATGGGTTTAAAACTAAATGAGTGTCAATTCCTTCGTTTGCCGTAGTGGGCATACATTTGTGCAGAAAATAAAGTCTATTGCTAGCACTGAATTCGGGACAAGTTCCTCCAAAAACTCATTTCTTCAGATCTTTTGCCTTTTTGCGGCAGAAATTGCTGTATCCTAACTCCAAAACCTCCTCTCGCTGTGCTATTGCCATGCACCATTTATTGGAAATGTTTAAAATTGACAACCAGTTTGTAACGACATAGTTCAGCAATGACTATAGGAAAGTCCTTCGCTTATTTGTCATATTCTCAAGTGTCTCATTAAAATTCATTCCCGTTCTGACTGGGAAGTTAAACGGACGTGCTACGATGACGCGCTCTAAGACCTCGAACCCCAAGCAGAATAAACCCTCCGCAGGAGCGGAGAAGAGGAATGCGCTACCGCATGGTAGCAAGAAGGAAGATGGCATTATTGTCACGGACTCGCTTGGCAATAAACTCATCGTTACCACGGATAAGAATGGTACGAAACGCTATTGAAATGCAACTGACAGTAAGCTAAACCTTGGCAGAAAACTCGTTACGGATTGGTCGGAGCTAGAGTCCTATATGAATACGTAGTATTCAGAGTAGCGACAACAGCCGAGTTCGAATAGGACAACCGGTTACAAGCAGAAACGGGGTTGCCGTGAAGCTGCAAGTTTGGCTTCGTACTCGCCCAAGGGTTTCATTTCTAAAAAATTGTCACAAACGGTGTGGTGTTGGTAATTTGTTCGAATTTGATTTTAACTTTAATAAAAGCAAAAGGTTAGCAGTATTTAAAAAGTATTTCCTCGAACTCAAACCTCTGAAAAACGATTAGTGTTCCAATGTAATGATACTCTTAAGGTTTTAAAACAGCGAAAACTGTATTTGCATTTAATTGATCCAAAGAAAAGGAAGAAATAAAAATAGTAGGTGACTGAATACTAACTAGTAAATAAATTCATCGCGCGTTTTTGTTTTATTATTAAGTTTACCATCAGGAAGATTTTTGAGCACAACAATATTTCGTTCTTGATATCAAAAGCTAAAAAAAAAAAAAAAAAACTGTTATTTATTTTTTTAAATCTAGATTTCAATCTATCTTAAATGCTTCACAGTTGAACAAAAAATAAAATTAAAATATGAGTAGGAAGAAATTTGAAAGAGTAATTAATGTAATAGTATCCACTCAATAATGTGATCACTTCCAGAGAAAGTGATTTTCATAAATTAAGGACTGACTATTCAGAAAAAATTTCTAAATTAAGTTTTTAAAAAAATTAAAAAACACATTTTGAGTTTAAAAATAGCACGAATAAACTCTTATCTTATTTTCATGTGTGTAATACTGTCATAATATTATCTTGTTACAATTTTGTAAATTTAATTCATGTGAATCAACTACAAGGCTCCAATATCAGTTTGTTTTTGTGTAAATATCTAGTAAGTTTTTGATTAACGTAGAAGTTGCAGTGATACTTTGATCAGTTTTCCCAGACTCAAAAACTATCAAAATGTAAGATATAATACAGATTTTTTGTAAAAAAATCTAACAGACGAAAGTGTTGTCTGGTCATTAAAAAAAAAACATTTCTATTTTAGAAACCTGATAACATTAAGCAATGTGATAATTTTGACATTCATACAAATGAATAAACTCTGGACCAAGTGAGTATGAAAAAAATAAACCGTGATCACATTAAGAGGAAACTACTGTTTCTGAAGCATATAGAAGGTTTAAACAAGGTAACCTTTCTCCCCTCCCCTAGGCATTTCAGTCGCTCAGCGAGCACTTATGGTTCAAAGATCAATTTGTATAAAGTTGAGAACTGAAATTATTTTAAGAAGTGGTAATTTTCATTTTCAATCAGATGCACGTAAAAATATTCAGCAATTAATTAAGTGTTGGGGGGGGGGTGCAATTTAAGGTATTACAAATTTTGAACACATAGGAATGACAAAGAACTGTATCTATTATTTTATATTTATTTCTCTGCATTATACATCATACAAAAATTTTCCACAATGTTTACACATCAAAACAATACTGGATAAAAGTTTAGTAGACAAAGTCAAAACCATTCAGAGCACCAATACAGGACTTTTAGATAAATTCAATTTTTGTTGGAAAAAATGTTTATAACTTATATTAACAGATATTTCTAAAACAATTTAGTATGAAGAAAATTTATTTGTGCAATACGTAGAGTATTCAGTTCACTGGCACAAATGTTACAACATTAAAAATCTTTATTAAAGTAAGATTGATCAACACTTTATTGCACAAAATTTACAAATAACTTCAGATACTTGTTTCGAGTTTCAAGAAACCCTCTTTTCAATGCAACGGAAGTATGGGCTTTAGGATGACAAGTCGTGATTTTTTGCTTTAAGTATGCCTAAACTTTATTTAATTTTCAGAATTTCCTACATTTTCATGCAATCAAAAAACACTGAAACCAATTTCTTCATGAGCTATTAAAATAAAATACAGAGTACCAAGACAGGATAGTGCGGCTATAATTTTTTGAGGCAAGCTTATACTTTTGATTCAGATAAAAGCATGGGGCATGGGCCCAGTACCGAATCTGTAGCTTAAGTTACACGAATCAAGTTACACTATGCAATCTGTGTTGTCACGATTAGTCCTTGATGTACATCCAGCAAACCATGGCAATAGATGTTCTGTTGTTCATCGAGACGGGATTTCCATGCCAATAGCCTATGCATAAATAATTTAACAATAAAATTCATTTTCATAATGATTTTACATATATAAACTAAACAATATTTGATGGAAAATCACACTAAATGGTTTCTTTTCTCTAAATTCCATTAAAACTAACCGGCAAGCATTAAAGGCACATAAAAATATTTAATGTGCCTCGTTTTTTTTTAAAGAAAAACGGGCACAGGAAATATTTTAGGGTCAGGGTTGGATTAAGACATCACGGGCCCCGAGGCCAAATTCTTTTTTAGGCCCCTATACTCAAGCTTTACAGTTCTTACGTGTGGAATAAAAAAATTTTAGCCAATGAATAGAACAATTTTAGATATTTGGAGACCCTTAAACTGTTGTGGCCTAATTGGCTTATTGAGTAATCCATAGGCGGCTCGCACAGGGGGGCCACTGCCCCCTCACTTCCAAAAGTAAAGAGACCTTGCCCTCTCACTTTTTATATTAAGTAATAATCAGTTGAAAAATGAATTTTTTGCTCAGTCGATTGATTTATTCCACGAAAATTAAAGCTGATTATTCCAAAAATAGTCTTTTTTTTTCATGTTATTTCGTACAAATGGAGTCGACGGTGGTCATCCATCTTGACTTTTGTGTTTGTATTTGTCATATTTTAGAGATCATTTATTCAGTAATATTAAAAATCAATAAAGTAGTCGAATATTTGCAATAGAAAAAGACAGTATTATAGATGCTGGCCCCCTTCCTCATTTTGTTACCCCTCCCCCCCCCACACACTTTTTTGATGCACTAGTCTCCTGTGGTTTAATTTGGATCTGCCTAGGATGAAATTTTTAAGGGCAACAAAATTTTATTTCAATCATCTTCATGCTACTCTAAAAATAAATTATCAGTATTTTTCTGTATTTATTGAGAGATCATTTTCTGAAAAACTACATTTCATCCTATAATGTAATAAATAATGGAATCATTGTGCTGCGCACACTTTAAAAGTTCAACAATCAATAAAAGAGCAAGAAATTCTTTGCAGGAAATTAAAAATATTCAACTCCTACTTCTGCAAACCAGAATGTTTCCAAAAAAAAAAAGCACAGTATTAAGTATATAAATGCGGCAGCTTACAACAATGCAAGTTTGTACATACCTTTACTCTTTCAAATAATTATTTCAATACCCTGGGGCAGAGTTTCCCATAATATAAGTCCGCTGACCCCAGGGGTCCTTGAGCCTATGCCAGGGGTGTCCGTGGTGCTACACTCAAGGCCGTAGCCAGGATTTTTTTTCGGGGGGGGGTTTCGAATTGAAGAAAGTTTGTTTGAAAAAAAAAATAAACAAGAGGTTACAAGTCTTATGACGCAATGGGAGCATAGGCTGCTTGTACGGAGGGGGGGTGGCAAGGGGGCAGCTGCTCCCCTTCACTTCCGAAAGTAAAGCGGCCCTGCCCTTCACTTTTTAAAGCGAAAAATTAACGATCGGTTATTTACTGGGTGAATGTTATGCTGAAAATTTCCATCATCATGCAAAGAAAGGTTAAGTCAAAAAGATGACCCGAGATGAGAGAAGGAAGATAAACTGTATGCGTTCACTCGAAACCCGTTGGATCGAGGGGGGAAAATATTTTTCATTTTAGTAAGTATTTTGAAATTTATTCATTACAATAGGAGTTGAACACGGGAGTCTGACTATGGTTTTAATTTTACTTTCTTTGAAATCAGTTCAGAAGCAAATTTCTCCCGATCATGCCCATTTCCCCCCTATTTAATGCATTTGCATGTAGGGGCGAGGTTTTTTGGTAATTTGCATTGAGTGTATACCCTCCCCCACCCCCCTGGAAAATTAATAATGTTCGGCCTGGTTCACAGGTAAGCCAGTTATTGGAGGGAAAATCAAAATTTTTCCTCGTTCGGGGCGCAAAAGTTAATCGGGCCTTTTACTCAACGAAAAATTTTCGCACATATATATCTCTGTACTTCATAGAATATAGATGTTTTCCATAACAATACGTAGTATACAGGTCCCCACAACATATAGGATATTGGTTTGACCAAATGGGTTTGAGGGGCTGGCATATAGGCCCTTCAAAATAGTTCTAGTTCTTATCAAAAAATTTCTCATCTTGGCCTGGCCCTGCGAAAGGGGAGGGCAGCCTAGGCATGGCCCCTGGGCTCGCTAAGTTAGAGGGGCCCGTGAATTTTAGTTTTCCACCATCAGTGTCCATTTTAGGAACTTTAGGACAGTAGGGCAGAACTTAAATTTCTAAATCGGGCCCTGAACATCTGGATGGGCCCCATTGAAAAGTGTATCGAAGTACTGTAGAGTTGAAACCACAAACTTTGATTTTCAATTTCATGATTTCCATATTAAAATCATACTTTGTTAGAACTTACTATTTCTTCTTTGATTTTGCTCCCCCCCCCCCTGTTCCAAGGTGGGGACCCTACGGCTCTAGGCCGAGCCTCATGGACTTCTTGGTAAATCAAGCCCCTCTTATCAATGGTAAATGCAACCCTGGGTAAATGCAAGGAAGAGAATGGGGGCAGAAAGTGTCTGGCTCCCGTCGCCAGAGAATTTCTTTCATATCCCTGTTCTGGGCTATACTCTGGACTACTTTTCTAGATCGCTCTCCTGGAGTGTTGACCCATGGAGTTTACCCCTGCTGCCCTCCTTCTCTGCGACTTGGTGACGTGGGACCGCAGGAAGGAACATAAAGGAGTGCGACGATAAATTGCTATGTGCTATAGGGGTCGGGAAATATAGTACAAAACACTTCGCACCCAGAAAACAAAGAATGCGTTTTCATAAACTCATCACCTCTCCATTGATAATAACAATAACTGATTAAAACATCTGTATCTGTTATTACTGTGATCAATATGTTAAGAGATAGAAGTTTTCAAAAATTCGTATACTTTTTGCTAATTTGTTCACAGTAAGCCCAAAAGGGGACCACACACTTGTTTTATGGCGTAAAGGTGAGGATCTTCTTTCTTTTTCCATGATAAAAGAATCTCAACGACAAATGCCATAAATTTTGTTATCCCGTTAAAGATTATAGACCAGCAGGAGAGACGGAATAATTTAAGTTTTAAGTTGAAAAGATAGAAAAAAACTCCTTTGGCGAAATAGTGAGAAAAACTATTCAAGTTTATTCAAATGATTTTTTTTATTTTTATTATTCTAATTTTTCTTTATATTATCAAAAACCTCAGACCCGTCACAACTTCGAGAGGGGGGGGGGGGATCTCCGACCATCAAACCTTGAAATCTTTTTTTTTTTTTTTTTTAGTTGAATACTTTTTAAAACTTTTGAGGTTTGAAAATTTTGGCCCGCTGGCTACGGCCTTGGCTACACTGCTAAAATGTAAAAAATAATTAAATTGAAGGACGAGAAACAATATTTTAATTAAAAACGTCAGTAAAACTTCCAAGAACTTTGATTTTAACACACATCTCTAAGCTTAAAATAATATTTTATATGGCATATTATATTGTGGTATGTTATGTATGACATTTATTTCTAAAATCGAATGCGAAATTGGCCTTTCTGATTCATATATAAACAGAAGATTGTAGAAGTAAGGTGATAGCATTTTTATTCCTAATTGAGTTTTGAATAAATTTTTATTTTCATAGCTCACAATTAGGGATGCACCGAGTACTCGGTAAATATTCGGTACTCAGCCTACTCGGCCAATTTGCCGAGTACCCGGTACTCGGCCAAATTTGGATCAGGTACTCGGCCGATACTGAGTAGTTGTAGAAAATTGAACAGTTCAAGACATATTTTTCAATAATTAAAAATATGACTGAATTCTACGTATAAGTTTTTAAAAAGTTATAATACCAAATCATTATGAAAATTAACTAAGAATGTGCAAATGTAATTAACTTTTTCATATCGCATATTGGTGTAGGGGAACTTACCTTTGTTCAGGAACAGTCCAAGTGATCCTTAAGATGAATATTAATAAACTCATTAAAAAGAAACTTTCAATCATATTCCAATATATTTCTAATTAAAAATTTAGATTACGAATCTTTTAAATCATGGTTTTGCAGATTCAAACTTGTGGCATAGTGATAACGCAGAGAAGTAAAATTAAGTCATTTTTATTAGGGTGAGAAAAAGATTGTCTACTATTTAATGAAAAAAAGGGAAAATGCCAGCAAAATATTTCAAAAATTGAAATTGTTGTATCTTAAATTATGGTGCAAAAAAACTAATCTTTCAGCATTTTCTGGTGAGAGCTTATTCCTCATACTGCTGCAAATATAACCTGCCTCGGAAAAAACCCTCTCGCTGTACACACTAGTTGAAGGTGCACTAAGAAACTTTTTTGCTAGTTTGCATAAGTTTCCTATCTTATTTAATTTTTTTTTCTACCAGGCAAAAGGACTATTTGTTCTATTTAGTAATTCTCCAGAAAAGAAAGATTCCATCTCTTTTTTTAACATCTCTTCATATTCGAATTCAGTGTTGGTATTTTCACTATTGACATTTTCTTGTGCATTTGAGACTTCATCAAAGCACTGCCAGAAAGTTGACGAACAAGTTTAGAGAATTAGAACAGGGTTCCCACGGTCCTTAAAAGTCCTTAGAAACTCCTTATTTTTCATTTTTCAAAATACGTGTCCTAAAAAGTACTTATTTTTGGCTCAAGGTCCTTAAAATTTCTTCCAAGCCCTTAATTTTTACTTTTGCTAACAATTTAATGATTTAAAATTGCTAGCAATATTGGAAAAATATTCTTTTCATTTCTCAAGCATGACCTGAAAATATTTACTTATCACATCCGTTTGGTTTAACTAATTAAGAATAATTATTTTTAGTTTTAGCTTTGAATTTTAATGATAAATGTTTTTGCAATATTTTTCTAAGGTCAAAGGCTTGAAGTCCAAAGTGTGTTTATGTAACCGATAAAATGTATGTATATTTGATATGTACTTTCGAGGTCCTTAATTTTTTTTTTTAAAAGTCCTTATTTTTCATTTTAAGAAAGGAGTGGGAACCCTGTAGAACTAATCAATAATAGATTAATATAATTCCAACTTAATTGATACTTTATATTTATTCATTTTAAAAATATTTTTTTTCAAAAATTTTTGACAAAATAAATAATATTTTAAACAATGCATAAGTTGAATTCAGTGGGATTTTTGTTCTAAGAACTATCATATAGAGGTCCATTCCCAATGATCAGTTCATATGTCAGGGTTCGAATTTACTACTGGTCCATTGGTTCCAGACCAGTAAAACTCGCCTCGAATCACCATAAAAATAATAAACAATCCAAGGACCACCATTTTTTTTAAAGAAAAGAAATGTGATTAATGATTTAAGGTGGACCAGTGATGTTGTCTGTTAACCAGTATATATTCCTGTTCACTGGTCAAGAAGACCAGTAAAATTTTGTAATGATTTCTAACCCTGTACCGCTCTATGTCAATGATTTTTTAAAAACAATTGGTACTCGGTACTCGGCCGAGTAGTGAAAGGCCGAGTACTCGGTACTAAGTAAAATGCTACTCGGTGCATCCGTACTCACAATAATAATGTAGTGTAATGAATACTAGAGCTCTAAAAATATACAGAACATGAATAAATAATTATACAGAAAAAGCAAACAAACAAACGCATAAACATATTGGAAAAAATAGTTAAATGAACCAATTGTATTTTACTCGCAACATGGCGGGCTAGACTTTGGAAACCACTGCTCTATGGGATAAAATGCGTTTTACCTAAGCTCATAGTTATTTTAAATAAAAAATAGATTCTCTCATAAAAACTCAAGTTTTCAATGATTTTACAAATATAAAATAATAAACATTTCACAAACTATGAAGTGTCTTCAAAACAAAGTAGCAAGCATTAAAAATTCATATAAATATTTTTCGCTGTTCACCAATTTTGCTAAATCCTTAACATGACATCATTTTTCTTAAAATTCATTGTATGAAGAGACTTTTGGAGTTTTATAGTTTCTGGGAACATTAAAATTGATGAGTAAATACATTTCTGCCTATGAAATAAACAAGAAAAATACTAATTCTCACACTGAAACATAAATTGTTGCAGGTTTTGATGCAAATTCTTATTTTTTGAAATAGAAAAATGAAATCTGAATTTTAAGCAAAGCGATGTGTTTCTTATCAAACGCAAATGCTACAGTAAATTCATGTGGTCATTGCTAGTTTCACCATTGAAATTTTTGATAAAGCACACAGAAGCAAACATTGATAATTCTGCAATTTCAAAAGAATGTGCTTTCATCCCATACATATTTTCAAAAGAAAATAAAAAACAATCCGACACCAAGTACTTGTATGTTGCATAGAAAAAATTCAACTTGGACAATTCGTCGCTCAGGGACATTACAATTGGTTAAATATTCATTTTGATCAATGAAGTAAACAGGAAAAATAATAATCGTAACGAAATTCTTACTTGAATTGGGTTTCAGAATCAGCTGGAATTCATTAGAACAAGAAAAAAAAAAGCCGCAACAACGTTTAGAACACACATCACAAAATGTTTATACTCGCTTACTTCCCAACTTCCACTCGTCGCCAAGCATGAACAGACCGCGCCAAAGCAAAGACAAGAGCGTTCGTGAAAATAAATTAATTTCACACAATTTAAACTTTCCCCTAGCTCAAAGTGATGTTTTTCAATAAGTTTATCATCGTAACTATCGATTCAAAGAGAAAAAGTAAGAATAATAGACCAAAATGATGTATTAGAATGGATAATAACACACCGGGAAGCATGTTTCTATTTTAACTACGTTATAATTAAAGAAATACCAGTAGAATCTCTAAAGTAAAGTTATATATGTATAGCTTAGATATTATAGAATAGTAATATAAGCATTAAAAAAGTTTTACTCGCCTTTAATTATCCGAAAAATATGTTTTTTTACAGTACTATCGGCCGCTCCATGTTAAAGCTACGAAAGAAAAAGCGACATAGCCTGCGGCGGACTCAACAATGCATCCACCAATAGAAAAATGATACCCTGTTGTCCGTACTCTGAATACTACGTATTCATATAGGACTCTACGTTTAAGCGTGCTTACAACACGGGCGGATTGAACGCACACGCAAATTCGTACTTTATAAGCATTCTTCTTGTGTTTCCCTGTGCAAAAATTAATGTCTTACCGCAGTTCATTCGTTTAAAATTTTCTTCAGTTAACGAAATTGAATCCGTCGTTTAGAAGAGTCAGGAATGTACGATTTCTCATTCAGCATTGAGAGATAATTGTGTTTTTATATGTGTGAGTATGGCTTTTGTTGCTTTTCGATATAAATATGCATTAAGTGGAGCCCCCTAAAAGTCTGGAAAAATTTTAAATGACGTGTTTGACAACACTGGTCGACAGTGGTTCATTAACAACAAACAAATTATTATTTTTATTACGTATTCATATAGTTATTTAAATACATGCAAGTAAAAAAGTCCCAGCACGTCTCAATTTTCCGTAATAAAAAAATAATTTTTTACTATTTTTTATGATTTTCGCCCAAATGCCTATTTTTGGAGGGAAAAGGAACAAAATATTAACTCCTAAATTTTTTTGGAGTTGAAGGGAGACTCAAAGTCCAAAATCATGACCACCGAGAACAAAAAGGGGGGACAAGGGGAGGGTATCCCCTCAAAATATGCAAAAAATCATGAAAAAGTATCTTTTTATTCTGGTTTCTTTAATATGACGTTTTAAAATTTTTTTCCGGTGTAAAATCAGAGTATAAGACCCCCTCCTATTATTCCTATGCCCAAAAAAATTTTCGCGCTGTAAAATAAAATTTAAAGAAAAAATTAAAAAAAAAACGATTTTATGACTGACTCACGCTAAATACGAGCTATATACCTGCTAACAACACTGCAACCCCTCCTTATGCAGTTTTTCGGGCTTCCTAGACTAAACAAATTCTTTAAGTGTGGTTACGTGTGTGCTTTATTATAGTTCATATCAAGGCCGTATCCAGAAAAAAATTTCGGGAGGGGCCCAGTTTCGCACATTGCCCAAACACACATACATTTTTGTGTGTGTATGAGTCGAATTTCTAGCTGACCCCCCCCCCCCCCCCCATTGTTTGATGTGTGCGTGTTTTTTTCATTTCTTTATTCTTTTTATTTTCTTGACCTGACCTTTATTGGAGGTAGAGACTTATGCAATGAGAACTTTTTTAAGTGGAGTAGAATATCCATAATTTTAGGGGGTCCGGGGGTTTCTCCCCCGGGTAAGTTTTTGAAAAAAAGTTTTAAAATTCTGCATTTTGAGGCCTTATATGGGGGCAATTGGAACTTCAAAAACATGTTGGAAAAGTAGGCAAACAACAATCTCATAAATTTTCTGCATTCTTTTGCAAATTAAGATTAATCAAAGCATAAAAAAATATTTAGTTTAACAAACGATTAATATTAAGCGACAGAGAGGAAGGACAAGGGTGGAGAAAAGATTAACACATTATCACTTGCTTACATCGGTTTTCATTCACTATAGTTACATGGTAGTTTTTGATCAGTTCTCCAACTCACCGACAGACACAGCACTTAGTAACATAAAATAACCAATAGTATAAAACACATAAAATTCTTTAAAAGAAATAGTGTAGAGATTTAAAAAATAATTAACGAGAGAGAAACATTCTGGCCATTTAGTTAATTCATAGTAATTATTGGATAAGAAATAGGATTGAAGCACTTTTGAAGGAGTTTTAAAAAGGTATTTAATGATTTTCAAAGACTCTAGAACAGTTAAAATTCTTTAATGCATTTCATTTGCACTTTCCAGTCTCTAACGTTTTAATAGTTGATTGAACAGTCTTACAAAATTGTTAAAACTTTGAAAGACACATCTGTTAAAGATTAAAAATAGATTTTAAAAAATACTTATAACGACAATTTCTTTTTCAATCACTAGTACTGCAGAAAACGAAAAAGAATACAGGTAGGGTAATATTTTTTCTCGTGCTTAACATATTAATAAAGGAATCAATTACATAGTAACTTCTAAAATACTGAATTAGGTATTTAATGAATAGTCAGAAATGAAACATGTCAGTCACAAAAAATTATTTTTGAAAATATGCTACAAAAAATGCTTTAATATGATTTTTGCATTACGCAGAATATTTTTTTTAATCAAGGAGCTGAGTTTCGCGCAACTTGAAGCTCACCTCCCCTCCATTTGTGTTAGAAACTTTAGAATTCAAAGTTTACAGCTACATTTAACAGAGTTTTCAAGGTTTTCAAGCATTTGTAAATGGATTTTTTTAAAAGTAATTTTTGTACTTTTTCTTGCCATTTGAAATTAAAAAAAAAGAACACTTTTTTTCTGTTTTACATTATAAAACATTTCGGGTTTCGGGGGGGGCTCGGGCCCGTCGGGCCCCCCCTCTGGATACGGCCTTGGTTCATACACTGCTCGACATTGAAAATGCAACACCAAGAAGGAGTGGTCAGAAATTCATGCAAATTTTACCGTAGACGCACGTCACTGAGTTATGCAAATGATATGAAATGCGCAGCTCTCCGACGCACGTGAAGTAAGATATCAGAGAATGAAGTTGAAAAGTGGGCTATGTTCATGTTGGTTTTTCTGCCAGACTAATTATCGGAGAAATTTGGTTTTTGTCTCGAAGGATACGTGTAATAGGAGGAAATGCCACGCCGTCCTCAACGAAGACACTTCCAGCATCTTTGCGCCCCCCTCCCCTTTCCCCTGTGCAAAAAAATTATTTGATTCATTTAAAACATTTTCTTTTCTAATGTTTCTACTTTTGTAGACGACATTGCAAGGGGTATGGTGATCGGACTGAGAAGGGGAGGTTGGTTCATACGTCAAATTACAGCTGATACCCACATGGATGCAAGCACTGTGCATCGGCTGTGTCGGAGATGGTTGGAAAGAGGAAATGTAGCCACATTGAGGGGTGCAGGTGCAGCCAGAGTGACGTCAGACCGCTTGGATCGACGGATTCACCGACAAGCTGTGGCGGACCCACAAGTCACTTGTACGTCGATTCTGCAGCACGTGCAAGGTACCCTGGATGTTCCTGTGTAGACCAGAACCATTTCCCGGCGACTGGTTGCACGTGGCCTGCAATCACGGCGCCAGCTAAGAAGACTGCCATTGACCTCACAGCACAGACTCCAACGTTTGGAATGGTGCCGGACCAGAGCGACGTGGATGGCAGAATGGCAAACCGTAGTGTTCTCAGATGAATCCCGCTTCTGTTTGTCCATCGATAGTCATCGCATACGTGTGTGGCGTCGACGTGGAGAAAGATCGAATCCGGCAGTAACTGTGGAACGCCTCACAGCGGGACAACGTGGCATAATGGTTTGGGGCGCTATTGCTTACAATTCCGTATCACCTCTAGTTTGTATTCGGGGCACTATGACGGCCCAACGATATGTAGATAATGTACTGCGGCCGGTAGCAATCCCCTACCTTCAGGGTCTGCCAAATGCAATTTTTCAACAGGATAACGCCCGGCCTCACAGTGCTCGAATCAGCCAACATGCTCTACGAGGTGTACAGATGCTTTCCTGGCCACCATACTCTCCTGACTTGTCACCATGTGTCACCATCGAACATGTGTGGAACGTGATTGGACGCCGTTTGCAGAACCTGTCACTGCCTCGTTCAGAGGACGAACTGTGGCAAATGGTTGAAAGGGAATGGAGTGCCATCCCTCAGGACACCATCCGCAGGCTTATTGACTCCATGCCTAGACGTGTTTCTTTGTGCATCGCTGTCCGCAGTGGTCCTACTTCTTACTGAGCCGACGCGACGCCGTCCTCGCTCTAAATTTTGCTTATTTATTTTGAAATAAATATCGCTTATTGTTCGATGCTGTCTCTGTCTTCTTACCAAATTTCATCAATTTCTGACCACTCCTTCTTGGTGTTGCATTTTCAATGTCGAGTAGTGTATCTGTATAAATAAATGAAATACATACTGTGTGCCGTGTGAAGGTCAAGTGCAGTATCTGCAAATTTTCCCCTATGGGTCATTCCGTGTCAAGTGATCCAACGTTTTTTACCTTACATTTTTGTATTTTTTTCAAATTTGGCTCATCAATTGTACCCCTTGAGGTAATCAAAAGTCTCAATTTTTAGATTTTTATCTCTATTATTTTTTGATTTATGAGACTTTGAACTTTGGAAAAACCCTCGTTTTTCCATGGATAAGGGAAGATAAAAGGGGCAATAACTCGGCACCAAATAAAAATAGATAGAACGATTTGGTAAATGGCATTTTAAAGTACGTTAGTTGCTGCTTAATTTGATATGCAACATGACTAATTTGATAAAAATTTTCTTTTTCAAAAAATGAAATTTAAATTCCAAATTTAAATTTCTCGAAAAACATATAATGAATTTTTTTCAAAAAATTCTCAAAAATTCTTGTGTATTTTATCTATGTTTGTACAAATTTTTAGATTGGGATCGCAATGGGATCATATTTTTTTGAATTTTTGAATTTCGGTAGCTTTTCCTGTTGCGCTGTGACAACACTTGCTCCAAAATGGCAGATATATCGGTCTCCCCAATTATAGAGTTTAGGTGGCGTCCTTTCAAAAGGTAAGGCGAACTAACCTTAATCTACATACGTGATAGGTCCTTTAATTATATACAGTCGAACTAAAACTTTGACATATAATACTGGTGGATTAAAAGTACAAAAGTGATTAGTGATTTTTTTTAAATAGAAATAATGAATTAGAGTCATTACAATATATATACTGGAGGTAAAGTCTAGAAATATTATATACTGTTGACTGAACACTACGAAAGTAATTAATGATTTCTTTCTTTTTTTTAAATAAGCAAAAATTAACAACTCTCTTTGTGCCTGTTTTTCAAAAAACTAAAGTTAAAAGAGTCGAATTTTTGAATTACTGCTATCAAGGGCGAAAATTTTGCACGAGTCAGCTCATTTTCCTTTATTTATAGTTTTTTTTTTATGTCATTACTTATATTTTTCAGTATTGCAATCTTTTTTTTTTTCCTTTTTGTCGTCTCTCTCTAACGTTTGCTCCTTGCTCTGAGAAAATACTGTAAAAGCTTTCAGATGATATTTTTTGAGAACATATTTTCCATCTTGTGTATTTCTACTTGTTATCTCAGCATAGTAATGGTGATGATGTTTAAAAACCTTCGATTTTGAAGTATCTAATTCTTTTAGAAGAAAAATCTAGTTTCTGACTCCGCTTTTGGTAATAAATGGGAACACAGAAATTAAACTAGCATATTTCGTTCAAATTACTTTTAACAGGTGACACTACTGAAGCGTAGCATAAATGATGTCAGCCAGAACTCTCTCCCTCATTTAGCTCCCCATATTGTTCGACACCGCAAGCGGCTGCTTGCGTCGCTAACCATTATAAACATCCCAGAGACCAGTTTATATTATTGCACTACCAGACACTTTCAACCTATTCTCCATACTTTCAGGGTCGCGCCAAGCCTGATCGGCGCCCTCGTGCAAATGTCTTCTGAGCGCCTTATGCAGTAACGTTTTATAGTTAACACCAGCAGTGATGTTTTATAGACAAATGTTATTTAGAAAAAATAAGTTTCGCGGATAATGCCCCCCCCCCCCCTAAAAAGTACTTCCAAACTCCGAAAAACTCCTTCACATATAACATTATATTTTCATTCTTTTCAAAATGATAATTATCAATTTTTGTTCTATTTTTTTAAGCAGTAGGTTTTTTTTTAATATCCCGAAATATATATTTCGTTATAAGCGTTAGAATATAAAGAATATTAAATTTTAGAAGCTTAAACTAAAACAGTAGGTTTTTCAATAGTTGAATTTAAAAAAAGTATATGACTAAAATTTCTTTTGTGTCAAATTCAAATCGTTCATGTAACGCAATCAACGAGTAAATGGTCCAACAAACCGTTTTACCCTAATGTTCAAAATCGCTTTGTTTGATGATCTTTTTCTAAGGGTCTTATTTCGACGTGGCTTAATTAATTACTTATTTTTTACAAGGAAAACATGCAATGGGTATGTGAAACTAGATCTGTGTATTCTTTTAGTATAGAAGAAGTGCATGGAATACGCAAATGAACGAGTTGGAGGCAAAAATCTTATTATAGAGCAAAGAGTGTCGGAAAAAAAAACTGGTAGCTAATGTGAAATTACTTCATATTTCAAAGTTATTTCGAGTTCAATATCTCCTGAAATACACTGTCGTGTTTTGGAAAAGAAATATTTTAAATATCAAACTTAAAATAGCTCTAAATATCTCTCGAATTTGCATTTGATAAATAATTAATCACATTTTTTTTGTCGGTCAAAATATGACAAGGTACTGATTATATTTCTGAATTGAAGTATAAAGTGGAGGATATTCCCCTTAAAATCGGAAACTGAAATCTTTCCCAGAAAACCAATAAAATCCGGATTAGTAAAAAGGCATTAAATTTAATATAAAATACAAATGCATTGTCCAACGCTCTATTTTTTTTTAATTAAAAAAACTAGTGTTTGAAGCAAAAAGGAGATAATCGTGTGATTATGGTCAAATTGTTACTTTTTGAAACTGAAAAGTTTACCTAAAACAGTGTTTCCCAACATTTTTGAGCTCATCGCTCACTTCAAGCCGCTGACTGACACCTATCGCACCCCTCCCCTTTCTTTCTCGAAGAAACCATACATTTGGCGCAATTGAACATCGATATTATTAAACATACATATGGGTTATTCTCTGTAAACTCGTCATTTTTCACACGAAATCTGTCCGGGCACGGTTTCTTGAAATGTTCGTATAATTATAATACTATTGCTCAGAAAATGAATCTATTACTTTGGTTTGAAAGAGGGCCAATTGAAGTTTGTGTTTTTCTGATAAATCATGATAGGGGGTAAATCCCCTGCCTAGTATAACTAGGCAGAGGACTGTGCCAGGTGGCTGTGTTTTTGCTCTTTGTTGCGTAATATCTGCAAAACTATTGGAACATAATTAGTTACGAGACTACCTATAAATTAAGGCACACAAAATATAATTATAGTAGATGTTCTGTAACGAATACTAGGGCAGTATTCGTTACTCCTTACTATTACTACCCCTTCTATTTTGTGTTTGCATATGCGTCCTTCCAACTTGTATTTTATATCGTTTATTTTTTTCAGCCCCAGTTCGTCAGTCAGATGATCCCAACTCCCTCTAAATACCTACCAAGAGCTCTTGCAAAATTCGTGGGTCAACAAGTCCTCAAAGAGAAAAAAATTTTACCCACTACAAAAAGTTCTGAAAACAAAAGAATTGTCAATTTTTTGTTTTGACATTAAATATTGCAAAAATCAAAATTTGTCTAATCGGTAGAAGTCACATTCGGGTAAAAGTAAAAATTAATTGGTCACAATCTTTTTATTTTGATTCCAGTAAGCGAAAAATGATTTGGGAACTGTGGAGTATAATTGAGCAAATGGAAATTTTATCTTCAGACTTGAATCACACAAAAGTAGGTCAAACTAAGTTTGCAGTCTGGCCATTCACTTGGGGAAAGCAATCCAGGGCCATTCGCCCCCCCCCCTCTTCTGGCATTCAGAAATAAAATTCAAAGTTTTCGTATGATTATATGTTTCCTTAAAAGTCCGAAATCAGCCAATCGACATCAGTCAGTGATTATCGAAACCTACATCCCTAAGGCATCGTCATTCTGATTATTTTCACCGTAACTATTGTTTTGTAATTCCCAGTTAGATTTTAAATATTTAGTCATATATGAATAGCAACCGCTATTTGCAAACCATATACAGATTGACGTCGAAAGACTAGCGAATCACTCTGCGTAAGCTTGAGTGATAAGACTATGAAGGACCAATGCTTCGTGTGCACTGCTTGTGCTAAATCGTAGTGGTAAACACGTCTCGAATTGCTTTGAATGTAACGCTATATAGAGCAAGGCAAGTTTGAAACTTATTGTTATGTCCCGCTAAGGAATTCATTTCGATCAAATGCCTGCTAAAATAAAGTAGGCACTAGTATAAGTGCAGGGGCAAGTGTATAAAGGTGACACGTGACAATTGTTATTTTAGTTTCCAGAAAAGGCTGTTAAAAAAAATGTTATGTTATTTTTTTTAATGGATTTTTCTCAACGGGTAAAATAGGGTCATATTCTTTTAACACATTCAGAGATTCTATTTTTTGCAAAATGAAAAAAAAAAAAAAAACATATTTTTTGGAAAGCTCTTTCTAGAATTTAAAAAATTCACAGATCACCTTTATCCACTTGAACCTTCAATTACCATTCGATAAATGCCTTAATTGGAAGGATGCAATCCGATTGTGATTTTGGAACATGTATAGGTTTAACCTATTCGATTAACAAAGTTAACCGTGTAAGATTACTAAAAATGCTAGTTGTGTTACATTTGGTTTCAATAAGAAGTATTTGTCTTCTTTTCAACCTAGAAAAATACGCAACCAGTTTATTTTCACAACAAGTTTATTATATATTTTGCAATGTGATTTCACTCAAGTGGTACAAAATGCGAAGTGTTCATGAAATAGTTGTCAATAAAACGATGACTATGAATGTTAACGACTATAGATAGTCAGGAGAGCTAGTTTACGTCTGAATGGTATTATTAGTGTCCAATATGTCTCGTCTTTATTATTTCTAAGTCTACGGCGTGGCGTGGATAGAGCCCCTAGGCGTGGAATCTTATTGAAGATTCCTCAGATATCGCAGCTTTCATCCCGGGACCGGATTAGCGCGCGTTTTTACTATGATTACGTAGGCGTCTTAAATGCCTTAATCAACGAGGGGGTTTCTCATTACACTAGGGACAGTCACCTTTTCCTAAAATTGCGACTAGTTAGGGTGCAAAAATTTGAGTTTAGGGACAGCGTACGTGCTGCTCCCGTGTGATTAAAAAGGTAAATGGAGCTGCTTGTTCGGTATTTCTATGGACGTAGGAAAAGTGTTCCAAGAAAAGACGTTGAGAGCTTTTCGTTTGGTTTCCCAGTTTATTTTTACACCAAGTTTATTATATACGTTTAGACGAGACATCCATGACATCGTGTTCAAACTTTCCTGACACTAGAGATGCCTTGGTCAATAAGGAGGCTCCCCCCAGCAGAGGCCTTTCATTGCAATGAGGAGAGTTGACGCCCTGGATTTTTTAAAATTCAATTAAAACTATATAATTCATTGCGAATTCCTCCATTTTTTGTACTATATGCAACATTACTTAGGAATGGCAACAGCCTTAAAATTCAAATCTTAAAAACAAGAGATGCTCGAGATAATTGATATTACTATTCAAATGCATTATTAGTTGGTTATCATGGATGCTGATGTTGAATTAACTTTAAATTAATGTTTGAAAGGTTATTACTGAACATTCCTTATGGTATTTTCAAGAAAACATAACACGGCGCAGTCGCAAGATTGAACCACTTCAAAGAAACAGAAAAACATGGAATTGTGATTAATTGGCGAAAATTTAAACAGCAGTTTTGCATTTATTGACGGCGTCCGGAAGAAAAGACATCTGAAGTAAAAGTAGCCATGCTGCTAGATGCTGTTGGTGAAGGCGTAGATTTTTTGAATAACTTTGATTTTTCTGATGACGACAGAAAAGATTATGAAAAAGTTACTAAGGCATTTGAAATATGTTACATACTCCAAAGGAGTTTTTTTTTTTTGTAATTGAAGTCAATTGTAGATTTCTTACTTGCACATTGTTTAGTTTTTAAAGTAATTAATTTTAATAAATTTTCAGCCTTATTTTATCATTTATTCAAACGATTACTTACTTTTTTAATTTCCTGAAGCCTATTTTGGTTTTTGAGCAATAAATTTTCTTCTCTATTATTTCCTTTTCTCGGATTACACAGGTCTGCGATGAAAAAATTGTTGCATATTTAACTATTGGTTTCAATAGTATTTTATGTGCTGATTAAGGAAAAAATAGTGAAAAAATTCCATCACCCTCAGATAAGTCACAAATTTCACCTGAAATTTGCTTATTTTTAGGTTTTTCAGGTTCAATATGGGCAAGATTTTTCAATATTATAGCCTATATAAGTGTTAAATGTAGTTTGAATAATTGAGATTACACGGTGAACATATAATTAAACAATGTAAGCACGTTACTTGCAAAAAAAAAAAAAAAACATGTTTTTATTTATTTATTTGAATAAGACAATTAGGGATGGACCGGATAGTGATTTTGCCGGGTACCGGATATCGGATATCCGGTGGCTCATCACACGCCGGATATCCTGCGGATATCCGGCATTACAATTACATTGCGTGTTCGCTTATTTTTATGTAATGCAGCTTCAAAACAATAAATCAAAGTTGTTTCTCGCATAATTTCTTTAAGAACATGTTAAATACATTGAAATTAATTTTTAAAGCCTCTATTTTATTTGTACAGGAGTAGCGCTACATATGAAATGAAACACTAGCATATTGTGATTTCTTTCTAAATTATGTATTTTTATCAAAATAGACGAAACTTTAAAAGATTGAATTAAATATTTCTGTATATACTCAAAGTTTAAACTTTTAATTATTCTTAGTTTAAATTTTAAAGCTTTTCTGTTTCAATATCATTTCAATAGGTTTCTACGTAAATGATAGTTATTAAATATTTCACCAATATTAAAAAAAAAAAAGAAAGAAACAAAGAAAGAAAAAAGGAAAAAAAACTAAGCTCAGATAAACGTTTTTTTTTTTTTTTTTCAAATTGATACATATTTTATTAGAATTTTATGAATTTAAACTTCATTACAAAGTAACACATTTTCTTATTTCTAATTTTGCAATAATATAAAGCAAAATTTTGCTTTGAAATTCTTTTTTTTAAAGAATAATATGCATGTAATTTTTCTAACATACAAGTTAAAGAAGAAAATATTAAAACAGGACCTGTGTGTTAAATAATAATAATAATAATAAAGTTATACTCAAATAATCAGTTAAAAATTTTATATAACTCCAAAAAACAAAGGAACATGTTTTCTGAAGATTCAAATCAACATTTTAAATATACTTTTAAGAGGTATGTTAAAGTTGTTCACTTTTTAAAAAACAAATGAGTAAACTTTACTTAAATAATCAACTTGAAATTTTACTTTAGTTCCAAAAAATTAAGATACACATTCTTAAAAGTGGCAAATTATCATTTTAAATACATTAAGGGTCATGCTAAACATATTCACTTTTTTAAAAACAAATTAATAAACTAATTCTTAAACGATCACCTCGAAATTCAACTTCATTTTGAAAAAATAAAGATACATTCCGAGATGCAAATGTTATATTTATGGGTTATTCCAGCCAAAATGGTACAAATCATGTCTGAAATTGTCGAGTTAAGTTTATCAAATGAAGTAATTTTCGCCAACTAATCATTGTTTTAAAAATTATTCTCTGTTTATTTGTGCATAATAAAGTGTAAATAGCTTGTATATATGAGTCATTCATTAAGGGTTTTGAATAGTTCGACCACTTTGTGTAACAGAGGAGACAAATGAGGTTTGAAAAATATATTTCTAATCGTAAAGAAAAGTTAATTACAGAACAAGTATAAAATGAACTAAGCATCCTAAAACTAATTCTGTCTGCAATTTCAAGAAAAAATATTTTTTGCACTATTAATGCGACTGTAACAGAGTGGACATCCCACAGTGCAAATTAACTATCATCAGCAAAGAATTTTAGGCTTATCTTAGTTACCAGGGTTGCCACAGGAAAAATTCATTAAAAAAGTAGCAAAAGTAGCCAAAAACGTATAAAAAAGTTGCAAAAAAGTAGTCCCAAAATTAAAAAAGTTGCAAAAAAAGTAGTCCCCAAAACTGAAAAAGTTTCAAGAAAACAGTATTCATGATCAGATAAATGAAGTAAGAAATAAATAGTACAGCTAAAAATTTAACAAATAAACCAAACCTATTTCTCGTGAAATCTATAAAGTCAATAAAATTTGATTTCATGTTCTATAGTCTGTTGATTTTTGTTACAATAGAGGTTAAAAGGGTATTAACATGAAAAATGGAAAAAAAAGTGACTCATATTTTTAATGAAAAAAACAAAATCTGGACTTACTCATATACACACATTCGACGGAGTACTTTTAAAATTTCTATTTCACGGACACTTATAAGATGTAATTAAAAATAGAGTTTAGTAATTACAAATCTGAAGAATTTTGGAGTTCTTTTAGTGGTATTAAAAATTTGCAGGGAAAGGTGTACTGTTCAGGTATGTTTGCAATAACTACAATAAAAATAATTACTGCATAAAAACACTTAATTTGTACAATTATTCAATAATGATAATTTCGTTTTTTAATTGCAGTTTCAAAGTAAATAAGAAAATCAAAATGAAACAGCAATAATAATTTTTTCAGAGAGAAACTATGAAAAGCATGTTTTCAATAGTTTTGAAAAATTTCGGAAGGGGTTTGAACCAGGGACGTCATTTCAAGTTTTTCCAGGGGGGCGGGCAAAGGGTCCAAATACAATACAATTATTTCGGAAAACATTAAAAAACCACGCCCACTTATATGCAAATACATTGATTCCTCAAAGCCAGGGGGGGGCAATTGACCCCCTCATAGGCGGACTTAGGCTGTGGGTGCCACAAAAATCTGGGGGTGCCACAAACCGAGGTTTCCGCCCCCCCCCCGGAATTAACGGGACGATCAAAACAAAAATTTTAGCTATCAAATCGAGCTTTTTTTTTGGCGCACGGGGTAGGGGGGAGGGTAAAGTTAGATATTTTCAGGAGGGATCCGTGGTATTCTGGACTTTGAGAACCTCTGAACTAATAATATGTCGTGTTTTTGGGTTTTCTTTCTAGTGAATTAAGTTGAATTGTAGCTATGAAAAAAAAAACTTATTTTCCAAACTGTTTTCAGCTGAAATGCCCTTATTATTATTTTTTTTAATGTAAGCAAAATGTTGGGGGTGCAGGGCACCCCCGTAAGTCCGCCTATGCCCCCCTGACCCCCCTAAATGACGGGCCTGGTTTGAACCCTAAAATCCCACCCCTTCAATACGGCCTTAACTCCACATATTGGTTCTGCAACATGAGATAGTGTGATGGAGGACTTGTGATGGAAGTCTGAAGTGGAGAAATAGAACTCTTAATCATAATGTTAACTAGTACTTTGTTCCTTGAAAAAAAATCAGAAATATAATGCTAATATTACAAAACTTGACAACATTCAAACAAAATCAGCGATTCAGTACTTTTTGTGGCAAATGAATCATCATGCTTAAAATGATTGCGGATTTTTTTTTTTTTAATTTTTAAATGAAAGTTTCAGTAAAAATTAGAATAAATTTTATGTACTACTTGTCTTTTAACAAAACTTTGATGCATACTCAGAAAAAAAAAAACTCCCAAAAATTGTGCAAAAGGATTCTCATTTTTTGCAAGGTAGAAGATCCCACAAACTTGAAAATTGCACATAAATAAGCTCTTTAACATAAAGAAAAACTTAAAAAAATACACCTCTTATACCCTTGTTTAATTTATATCACTTTGTAAAATTTTCCTCCATTTAATCATAAATTCTAAAACTATTAATCAATGAGTTATTTCAACTGTTCAACTGGAAGCTTGTGCAAAAACTACCCCTTAAAACTTAATAAATAAAATTAAAAAGAAGCTGATTAAGGTTTTAAGTGAAAAAATACTTATTGCTAGTAAAAAATTTAACAATTAAAAGCTCATATGCTTAATATTTAGTACACTTCCCACCAAAAAAGTAATTACAATCGATAAAAATAAAAGTCAAGGGTGAAAAAAAGAACTCTGGATGCAATATGCTTCAGTTAGCTTATGTTAAAAGAGCAGTCAAATTCCAAAATAATTGAAATTACAAGATGTGCACAATTATTGAAATCTCTAACAGTGTAAAATTTTGGGCGAAGCTTATGCTTGAGGTCTGTAAGTTCCTAAAAATAAATTTTTACTTAATCAGCTGTTTATTATTAAAATTCAGTTAAAGGAAAGTCTTAAATAAGTCAGTTCTTTTAATCTTCTAAACTTTGAGCCGACTTTTCCCCAATACCATATCAAATAAATAGATCCACCCCCTTCCTCAGTAGCTATGGCTATTAAGCAAATCACCTTTTACACAAAAGCTAAAGTAGCGAAGAGATTATTCCGAAATCTAAGCCCCTCCCTGATTGCTATTTAAAAAAATAATAGTGGATCTGTCCATAATAAAAGGCAAAGGAATGTTTTTTTAAGGTGACAAAGAAATAAGAATAAAAAATAATGGGTTTCAAATTAATCAATAAAATTAAATGGGGCGAAAAAAATCAAGATTTTCGAATGAAAACTTGCTTTGAAAAAAAAAAGAAGTCTCCAAAAAAGTAGCTCCAGTGAAAATAAGTTGCTTTTTAGCCTGTTTGTGCTCAAAAAAAGTCTCCTAAGTCGCCTAGAGCCAAAAAAAGCAGCAAAAAGTAGCATTTAAATAGCCTGTGGCAACCCTGGTTACTGATTATATAATTCAATGTATCAAAGTAATCAAAGCAGATACATTACTTGTACTTATTAAAAAAAAATATCACATTGAATGCGATTGCTTATTTTATTTCTGAAAGGCTTGTAACAGAGTGGACAGTTTGAAACATAAAAAAAATCTAGGAACAAAGATAAATAGGTGTTTTTCCAAGATTTTTTTTTTTTACATACATAAAAATCAGCAGAAAGGGTGTCAGAAGCATTTTTTGTGCTGTGCATTGCAAATGATTTTGTTGTTGCATTTCAGCTTAATCTTAAATTGCATTTTAAGTCCTAGCAATTTGAAGCTGGGGCAGATCATTTTTTCCTTCTTTTGCCAAAGAATTTTTTTTTTTTTTTTTGGGGGGGGGGTCCTTTATAAATGGCTTAGGCCTAAATAAGTAATACTTGGTTACACACAATTAGATGAAGAACAAATAAAAAAAATATAATTAATTGGTGGTAAACATTAAAATTAATTCCCAAAATTCTGAAGTATCGGGACTGATTTGTACCATTTTCGCAGAAATGACCGATATATTATCATTATTATTTAAAATTATTCTAAACATGTTCACTTTAAAAAATAAATTAATAAACTTATATCTAAATAATTAACTTAAAGTTTTACTTAAATTCTAAAAGACAAAATACACTTTCTAATGATGCAAATTAACATCTTAAATACAGTCAAGTCTCAATAGCTCATAGTTCCAAGGGACCGGCTAAAAACTTAGAGTTATTGATAGTTCGAGTTACAAGCAGTTCCTACCGTCTTTTCAAGAATTTGGGACCAAATGAAAACTTTGAAATGAAGGTATATTTGAGTTTGTAAAGCTTTGAGTTATCGAAACTCGATTGAATGTTATTGAGGGTCATGCGCAACATGTTCTCGAGGAGTTACGGAGCGGCGTGACAGACGTGAAAAGATTCTAATAGCAGAGAAATATCTTTTCTGAAAGGAAGGTATTACAAAAAGAAAGAACGAAACAAAGTGCAAAATTTAAAATTTCTTTACACACATTTAAACTCTTTCAAAAAAAAAAAGCATGGTTTTAAGTTGCGACGATTCATGGGGACAGATGTTTTCATTATCTAAAAGAAAACTTTCGTCAATGTTAGATAGGTTATTTAGTGTATGTTATTTTCAATTATAATAAAGCAATAATAGTGGCAAAGTAAAAAATATCTAATTACAACATCATTGGGTGTTAATAGATCGCAATTTTTGTTAGAAGCACAAAAACTAAAAATAAAAGAATTCAATAAATAAAATAATTTGAAAATTTATATTAAAAGCTACTGCGATTAATTTTTATGAACTAACGATATGATCGTAAGTTTTTTTCAAACTTTTGTCGCACATTAATCCTTGAAGGTTTGTAGCCTTTTCTTTCTAAATATTTTAACTAAAATATTTTTGAAAAGCTGAAGACAATCATATTTTATCTGGCAATTGTGAAAAATCAAATATGCAGAATGCTTCCATGTCCAGTACACAGTCGGAGGAATAACACAATTTTTGTTTTAGAAGCAAAAATTGGTAAAAAGGAAAGATGAAAAGTAATTACATCATCTAAAAGGTTTATCAAACAATGAAATTTTTAACTAAGATTTTTATAAAAAAGAAAATATTTAATTAGGTCCTCACATCATACCGGATAATCCTCACATCAATTCCGGATATTCCCCACATCAATACCGGATACTTAGCCGGATATCCTGCAAAAATCTTCCGGATATCCGTATCCGGGGCAGTCAGCCGGATCGGATATCCGGAAGTACCGGATACTTAAAATATCAGCCGGATAGGCCGGATACCGGATAGTTACCGGATATCCGGTCCATCCCTAAAGACAATAAATCTAAACTGGCAAAATCCATTTCCTACTAAAACAGGACAATTTTCACTCAATTTGCTCCCTCCCCATTCTTACTGTCCACTAGGCGTCATTATGAAGAATGTAGTGAGCCGTTACCTTGATTATAATCAGTGACTCAGTGTGAAGCTTTAGCCACTGTGCAGGGGCGCCCCGAGCTTAAACTTTTGGGGAGGGGGAAAATTCTCAATTTGCCGAATGGAACTCCAAAATGTGCCAAATGAAAAAATACGCGTATGTACACAAACCTTATACCGTTACTTTGTGAGAAGAGACGATGGGCATCACTTAAAAAAAAAAAAAAAAAAAAAAAAAAAAAAAAAAAAAACAATAACTTTGATAAATAACAACGGGGTTGTATTCTGAATCGTTAAAGCAACTGATAGGATTTCTTATATATTCATATATACAGATTAAAACATATTGTCTGCAAGACAGATTATAAAATATTGCATATATGATGTGTGTTTACAAATTAAAGCATGCCGGTCATTTGACAGGTTTGTGAAACAACAGAATTAAGTTAAAATTAATAAAGTATATATACACATATATACATACATAGTAATGGCTGTTCATGAAGTGTGACTTTAAAATCTGAAAATTTTGGCAAAAAATAGAAAAAAGAGTTGGCACTTATAAAAACTGTTGGTTCTAGAATTTTTGCTAGAAATATTATTCATGAGCTAAAGTTTAACTTTTACACGTCTAGCTTTTAGTAATGACCACGTTTTTACTATTTCCTTTGTTTCCAGTTTTTCTGCTGTGTCTTTTTCACAGGAAATAAGCATCAAACGGTTTAATCTGTCGTCTTCCATAGTTGATCGAAGGACATTTTTTTAAAGTTTCAATTTGCTGAAAGACCGTTCGTCTTTGGCAGTTGTCACCGGAACTGTTATTGCGAGACGGCATAGTTTATTTGCTAAAGGGGTAAAACACCCCCTTGGAAACATTCGAATGCAACTACAAGGGGAGGTGCCCAACTAGACCCTCCTCAGAGCCTACATACCAAGCTAGAAGCTTCTACGGCATATAGTTTTTGAGTTACGCGACACACATACATACGCACATACATCCGCACATACGTATATACAGACGTCACGAGAAAACTCGTCGTAATTAACTCGAGGGTGGTTGAAAAGGATTTTTCGGCGGCTTATATGTTGGTAGGTACATATGCACGTGCTGACAGGTCGAAAAAACTACTAAACATTCATTCGGGGGTGAGCAAAATCAAAATTTAGACTCAAATTTGAGTGATTTTTTTTTTTCGCGATCACAATACTTCCTTTACCACGTAAAAGGAAGTAAAAATCATTGTAAACAAATTAAAATAGGAAGAAAAAAGATAAATTAAAAACTAACCGTTAATGGCGATAATTCGCTGCTTGAAGCAGTCTTTATTTTCTTTCTTGCAGCATCAAATGGATTTTTTGGAGCTCCAGCAAGTTTCACCGAGATATGCCTTCCATTGTGGCAAAGTTCCTCATGTTTTCGTTTATAATCGTCATCAAAAGTACTTAACTTTTTATCGTTTACGAATTCTCTTCATTGCAAGCAAAATCAATAAATTAAAATAAAACGGATAGATGTATTTCAGTGCTATAATTAAAACGAAAAACAATATTGAACTAGTTCGACGATCGATTCTTTTCGCAGGGAAGAAAGTCATGAAATGGAACTGAATAAATGAAGCTAAGCAGATAGTATTTTTCAGTACGAGAAATGAGAAGATCTGCTGGTAAAGTAAAAAAAAAAAAACTGAAGTCGCGGCACAAAATATTAGAGCTCTTTGCGTTCAAAGTGCAACATTTATGCATTGCAGCATTTTCACTACGTATTATCCGTCTTGTTTGGGTTCATGCTGCACACACTAATTAATTCACCGAAAGGCGGGATGGAAAGAAACGGTTTGGTTTATGGTAAATAACGTAAATAAAAGAATGAGATAATGTATAACAAAAAAAAAAAAAAAAAAAGATTGCGGCCGCACTTGCATATTTATATATATAAATATTGCAAAAAAAATTCAGTATTATCTCTGAATGTGCCGAATCGTTGTCCGAATTTGCCGAATGAGGAAGATGTTTGGGAGGTCCCGGTGACCTCCCTGGACCTCCCTTCGGGGCGCTCCTGCCACTGTGGTGTACAGATCTTTCAGTTTTGTGCTCTTTTGAAGAAATGGCTACTAGAGGATAAGTCAACTCTATTAACTATTTCTGTTATATTAGTGTATCTTAATGGTCAAAAAGCAACAAAGGAACATTTCTAATTTTGTTAAGAAGATGTATTTTTCATAATTTGGTGTTAAACTAGGTGACCAAGATAAATCTTGGGCTCCCCGTATAGTGTATTCTGTGTGTTTCGAAGAACTGAGATAATTGTTTAAAGGTAAGAAGAAATCACTTCGTTTTGGATTACCCATGATTTGTAGAGAGCCTGAAGATCACAGTGATGACTGGAACTTTTGTTCTTTAGTGCAAGGTTTCAAATTGAAAATCAGAAAAAAAATTTCATACCCAACTAACATACGTTCGGTTCGCCCTGTTCCTCATGGACCTGACTTGCTTAATTCCTTCTGAAAGACTTATAATAACTTTGCAGCATATGTCCATCACTTTTATGCTCTTTTAACTAGGTTAGATTATATTTCTGCTGTTTCTTTGTGTTAAAATTTACAAAAAAAGTTAAAAATTATTCATTTTTTTGTACTTTTTTAAAAAACTTCAACTTCATTTTGTAGGCAAGCCTTACGTGATAGAAAAAAACTAATGCCATTTTTGAAATCAGCGCAAAAAAGTACATAAAGACCAGTTAACTAAATCAGTGCATAAGCCTTGTTTTCTGCTGCACTCACGTATACGTACGGAATTTTTTTTTTTTTTTGTGATGCGTTATTAGTTTTTAAAGTATTTTTATTGCGTCCTAAAGTTTTAAAAAGTTTTAAAATGCATTTCGCAAAACGCAGAAACAGTTAAGTGGCAGCTGATAACTTCACATAGGATTGAAAATGCTAGAAAAAATGTTGTAATAAAAAATAGATATTTTTTTTTTTTTTTTTGCTTTTTCAAAAGTACCTTGTTCATTTTTTAATTTAAAGCGAACTTACTGACGGAGTCTTGTTCATCTAGCGTTAATTTAATATTCAAGCAAAAAAATTTCTTTTCAGTAGTTTTTGGAGATTAACCTAAGTTGTTACAATGCTAGTGAGTTGAAATTTTGGAGAAAAATGCGCATAATTTTTGAAAAATCGACGAAGTCCGACACTCAAAATCCCGTAGGGTTTCATTATAAAAGCGCTTTGTTTTGTCAATTGTTTTAAAAATCGTTTCTAAATTGAATAGCTAACATTATGTTTAGAATCTTTCATTATAACTCATTACAAGGTACCTAATTTTAATGAAAAGGGAACAAAATATTATGGTTTAAAACCAATTTTAAACCTCCTACGGTTGGGTAGTTCCGGAGTTACATAATAAATGGGCGAGATATCTCATCAAAATTTGAACAAGGTAGTTTTAAAAATTCTTTTCATGCTGCTATGTGGTCACTTTATTTGCCATAGATTCTTTAACTCATTACAAGGTGCGTAATTTTCACGAAAAATCAGAGCACTATCATGCAATATCACTTTTGTTTTTTAACTACTAAATAGAACTGTTTTATTTGCAATCTGGTATTTAAGATCAAGTAAGTAATCTTATTTTGAACTGAGCGATGTGTTTTGTTTTATCAAGAGTTTATTTTTTTTTCTAAATTTAACTGATTACCAGTTTATTTATAATCCTTTATTTTAATCATTACAAGGCATGTTATTTTAATCCAAAATGCAAAAAATGCTATATTTTATTAATCTTTTTCAAAAATTTTCCCAAAAGGTATGAAATTGAAAGGAAAAAATTACATTTTTTGATAAATCTTTTTCAAAACATATTCTGCAATGAATTACTTTAGCAGTTTTTTTGCAATCTCGTATTTTAACTCATTACGAGGCATACGTAATTTTAAGGAAAAGTTAACGGTGTTATGCTTTATTAACCTTAAAAAAACATTGAAATGTTGTTACTGTTTATTTGCAATTGTTTCTTTAACGAATTACAAGGTGCGTAGTTTTTACGAAAAATCAAAGTAATATTATGTTGTATGTTTTTTTTTTTTTTTTTTAAATCCTAATTAGAATTTTTTTTTTTTTGCAATTTTTTAATCTTAAATCAAAATTAAGTAAATAATTTTATTGAGAATACAGCGAAATGTTATCTTTCATTTAGTGTTTTAAAAACTGTTTCTAAATTTAATTGATTAAACAGTTTATTTTTAATATTTTATTTGAATTCCCGATAAAGCCTGGATATTTTCAGATAAAGTGAGGGAAATTTTATGTTTTATCAGATCGTTTTAAAATTGTTTCCACATTGAATTATTTTACTAGTTTATTTACGATGTTTTGTTCTTAATCAGTAAATAAATATGTCAAATTTATTTGCGAACATTAGTTTATTTATGACTTTATTTTATTAAATTTATATTATATTTATGTTTATATTCTATGTTTATACAACACAATTATACAAGTATGTTAATCTCTGATGTTAGATAAGTGATGAAAATGCCAATTTGTAAACTTTTGGCTAGATATTTACTGTATTCTACTTCTAATCCGCATTTAAAAAGTCAAAAAAAAAAAAAAAAAATGCAATCGGCGATTTCATGATGTTCCTGAAAAGTGAACGTTTGCATATCTATATCTTTGATCAAAGTGAATAAATATGCTTTAAAAAACATTCAGACAATAAATGAATATTTGTAGTGAAAATTTCTATTTGACAATAATTGCACCAAATACGTAGTACTGGACAACAATAAGATATTAAAAATTGCCAAAATAATGTTCGCCATTACCTTCATATACGTACGTATCTAATTTGCTTAATTGTTAATAGATTGCGCCACGGAAATCCTTATGTTAAAGTAAAATAATCAAGCAAAGCAAACACTGCACTAAATTTCCATTCATAACTGGAAGTTGGTAAAAAACTTACCATCTTAATTTTGCTAACACGGGACGATTTTTCGTCGTTGACGCTCTTTCCTGTCACCTTGATTGTTGTTGCTCCCAAGGACAGAACTTTTCTGGAATTTTTAAAGGAAAATCACTATTCAACCGTTAATAATTCTTGATATAATTGATTAATTGGCGTGTCAAAAACACAATTGAATATGTTTCACACCATTGACACTCGTGTACTTCTATTAAGGAAATAAAAATAAAATTCAAAAATGAAAATGCCACTTCCTTCAGTTTTGAATTTTAATTTGCATTTAATTATAAACTTCAGTAATTCTAAATAAATAGAAAGAAATATTTTCATAATACTGCTAACATAATTTTAATGTTGTAACCAAATGCCATCGTATTTTGAAATGTACTTCAAAAATATTATTAGGAAAAGAAAACCCTAATGCTTTAATATGTATACTTTTAATGTATACTTTTCAACAACTATACTTTCCGACAATCAATGCAATTTCAGAGTATTAAAGATACATCAATAAAGTTATCTTGTTTTTGCAGATGATTTTTTAACTTGGAGAAAAGGAATTTTTTTTTCTTGGAAGGCAAAAAGAGTTGTCCATCACTATTTTTACACCTTTAATAACTGCTTATTACAGGTATATATTAAAAGTAGACTTGAAGAAAAATGGGGACTAATTATTGCGTTCTGAAATATGATTTTATTAGGCAGTGAGAAGCAAATGGATGATAGTGTTTTTTTTTTTTTTTTGAGTATTGAGTGAAAATTTACCAACTAGTAGTGGGCAAACAGATTCTTTTGAGTAAGAAAATTGACGTGGCTC
Organism: Uloborus plumipes; assembly: GCA_038373865.1. Classification (NCBI taxonomy): domain Eukaryota; kingdom Metazoa; phylum Arthropoda; class Arachnida; order Araneae; family Uloboridae; genus Uloborus; species Uloborus plumipes. Next base: position 9,004 of record JAXGGA010003241.1, on the reverse strand, counting down.
GCACACAAAAAAGAATCGATACTTTTCAGCAATTCACCGACTCACTTGCAAAAAATAAAAAAAGAATTAGATAAGACTTACGGATGATGTGTGTGTAATTTTAATTAATTTGAGTTCGTTCAGTTCATCACGGTCTTATGAATTAGGTCAACTAAACTAAACTAATATATTTATACGTCTGTGAAACTGGTTTTTGCTGTCTTGGGCGAAATTTACATAGAGTGTACACTCGTTGACCTTCGTTGGTTTTATTTAAAAGCATTATTATTTTTAATAAGGTCTTCGCGTGTGCTTTCATTACTGCTGTATGACATATCTTATTGATACTATTATTTTTAAATCCATCTTATTTTCCTTTACTCGCAAGAGATGGCGCTGCAACACCAAAGCGCTGCTCCTAAGAGATTCTTTAGTTAAATCCTTAAAATTAATACTTCTAAGCAGTGTTTTAAAACGATTACGTTTTCTCGGTTGCTTTCGCAGATGCGAAGACGTTGCTAAACAAAATCAATTTTATTTTTTATAAGAACAGGATCTTTTGAAAGTTTAATTTGCGATAAAGGGTCACAGTGGCGCACACAGGTTTGTTTTCTGGGCGATGTTCCGACAGGAACTCCGATAAATATTTCTGAACTGATGTCTTGAAAACGAAATTTAAGGGGTGTTAAGGCAGTAAAAGGATGACTGGAGGGAGGCTATGTTTGGTGACTTGAAAGTAGCAGGTGGCATGAAAAAGGTTTAAAGTGGGCAAGGAAGAGACCTACTGTGTGGGCCAATCCTAACATAGTAGGGGAGGAGAGAGTCGCTAAAAGCGAGAAGGCCATAGGCCCCGATGTGTCGTAGATTTCCAGTCGTAATCGATTGTTTTTGAATGTCACAACACGATTACAACACGAATTGGTGGAACTAATATTTCGTTCAGATATCGTATGAAAAATTTTTATGATCTGTTTGTTTTGTTTTTCTCTTGCTTTTGAATAAAGTTGTTCCCTTAACTCGATAAATGTTGCTTCTGCACCTTTTTTTTTTTTCAAAGAAGAACTTCCCAATTATTTACCTAAAAGCGAAATGCTAACAATAAAATTTACTACACAATGAGTGACTACACATTTTATCGCGCCAAATTTGACGTTAGTTTTATGTGCGATACACATATTAGTTTTAGACAGGAACTTTTACTAGGGCTAATAAATAATTTATTTATTTTTTTTTAGAAAGAATTATTCAAGTAAACGCTACCGGCAATTTGATGTAGGAACATGACGTGCGCTAATGCGAGAAAGAAACAAATTTGGGCGGTGCAAGAAACAAATATTTCTTGTTGGGCGAATGGACTACCAATTTCGGTAGCTTTTTTCCTGTTATGCGGTGACAACGCTTGCTCTAAAATGGCAGGTGCATCGGTCTCCCAGATTATAAGGGTTAGGCGGCCCCCTTTCAAAAGTTCAGGCAAGCGGACCTTAATCCAAATACGTGATAGGTCCTTTAATTATATACTGTCGAACTAAAACTTCGACATAAAATATTGGTGGATTAAAAATCCAAAGGGATTAGTGATTTTCTTTTTTTTTATAAAAATAATGAATTAGAGTCATTACAATATGTATACTGGAGGTAAAGTCTAGAAATATTATATACTGTTGACTGAAAACTACAAAACTAATTAATGTTTTCCTTTTTTAAAAATAAGCAAAAATTAACAACTCTCTTTGTGCCTGTTTTTCGAGAAATTAAAGTTAAAAGAGTCGAATTTTTGAATTACTGCTATCAAGCTCGAAAATTTTGCACGGATCAGCTCATTTTCCTTTATTTATAGTTTTTTTTATGTCATTACTTATAGTTTTCAGAATCGCAATCTTTTTTTTTCTTTTTGTTGTCTCTCTAACGTTTGCTCCTTGCTCTGAGAAAATACTGTAAAAACTTTCAGATGATATTTTTTGAGAACATATTTTTGCATCTTGTGTATTTCTACTTGTTATCTCAGCATAGTAATGGCGATGATGTTTAAAAACCTTCGATTTTGAAGTATGTAATTCTTTTAGAAGAAAAATCTAGTTTCTGACTCCGCTTTTGGTAATAAATGGGAACACAGAAATGAAACAAGCATATTTCGTTCAAATTACTTTTAACAGGTGACACTACGGAAGCGTAGCATAAATGATGTCAGCCAGAACTCTCTCCTCATTTAGTTCCCCATATTGTTCGGCACCCCAAGCGGCTGCTTGCGTCGCTGGCCATTATAAACATCCCAGAGACCATTTTATATTATTGCACTACCAGACATTTTCAAACCATTCTCCATACTTTGCCCAGTCCATCTCTACGAAGAGAAGGCTGTTATCTTGATTAAATAAAGAATTAAAACCAGAAATATTGACCTGGGAAACCGATCTCAAAGTGTTTATAAAGTTTAACACATTTTCTTACTGGTAGCTAATAGCTAAATTCTAGTCTGACTGCTGTGTTCCCATTTATTACCAAAAGCAGAGTCAGAAACTAGGTTTTTCTTCTGAAAGAATTAGATACTTAGAAATCGAAGGTTTGGAAACATCATCGCCATTACTACGTTGGGATAAAAAGTAGAAATGGACAAAAGGTGCAAAGAGCTACTTGAATAATTTCAAATATATTATAAAAAAATAGCATCTGAAAGCTTTTACAGTGTTTTCTCAGAGCAAGGAGTAAACGTTAAAAAGACAAAAAAAAAAGAAAAAGGGTTGCAATATAACTAATGACGTAAAAAAACCCATATAAATAAAAGAGTACGAGTTAACCCGTGCAAAGTTTTCACGCTTGATTGCAGTAATTCAAAAATTCGACTCTTTTAACGGTAATTTTTCAAAAAACAGGCCCAACGAGAGTTGTTAATTTTTGCTTATTTTAAAAAAAAGGAAATCATTAATTACTTTTGTAGTTTTCAGCCAACAGTATTTTATTTCTATATTTTATGTCCAGTCAGTAGAGTAGCTGTTTTGGGATATCTGTGTGTAAAAGAATAACTTTTTATAGAAAAACAGATATTGAAAGTTTTTAATAAAGCTTTAATATTTTTAAAAAATATTTGCTTATGTTGCTGCTCTGAAAGCACGTGAAAATTCTTGTAATAATATTTATTGAATTTTACTATTTTTTTTCTACATGCACAAAAGTAGTCTTTTCATTTCATATAAAAGGAAATCATATAAGTCGGTAGAAAAGTACATAAAATTTGTAAATTAATCCTCATGAGAAATAATTAGAAAAATAAAGACACTAATAAGTAAGCGCAAACTTTTTCCACCAGTAAGAAAAGATGTTACGTTTGCTATAAATACTTAGAGTTGATTTCCGATTTCCCCGTTGTATCCTCTACAAATGAAATTATGGCTTCAAGAAAACCGCCTTCTCAGGCTGTGTTTAAAGCATGGAGGCTAAAAGGAAGGAGCCTCATCTCCTTTGGCAACGCGGGTGAAAATGTGTTTCGATTTTTTCACTGCCGAGAAATGGCGCTGAAGCCGATTGACTAATGATCTCTCGACTCTGTCGCTTGTGCTGACGGAGAAGGGAAGGAAAATTTCGCCGAAGTATAAAAGTGTGTAAATTTATAATAATATAGTGGTTTATTTTACTTCTTTTTCCTAATAAGAAAATATCTTTTGAAATTTGAATCATACCAATCAAATTTAATTTGTCTTAAGAATTCATTAAACATGAGATCATTATATTTTTTAAGTAGATTAATTTAAAAAAACCAATACAGTTAATTCCGGATTGTCTGCTTGTTTTTCACACTTTTGTTTTCTTTCTTTTACAGTGATGATTTACTGAATGCAGAAAAATGCGAGTGTGTTATTGGTAGTTTTTAGTTTTTAAAGATATTTATTACATTCCATGTTGTAATTTTTAGTGATAATTTAAATGTATGTTGTGTTATTTACTTGTTTTAGCTATTGCTTACGCTAGTATCGTTTTTCGCCTATTTTTATGATTATCCACGGTTACTGTGCCACCCTATTCCGCGAATAATCTGGAGTCCTCTTCCCTTCCATGCTTAAAACATAGAGTATATCAAAGAGTAATTTGTTAGTAGAAACTGTGATTTCCTGGCTAAACTCATTTTCACATTAATTTTATTCATGGAGTTTTATATATTTAATTTTAAGTGCTTGGGTCTAAATGTTCAATATTTTGATATATATCCGATATTTTTTAGGTAGGTCATTTAATAGTAACTGCATTTTTGGAAAGAAGTGACATTCGTCTAATATTACTAAGATTTGTAGATTCAAAAATAAATGTTTCTTTCATTGTTTATTTACATACAATCATAAGTGAAACATGAAAATTCAATGATGTAAAAATAAAATTTAAAGGAACTAATATTGATTTTGGATATTGACTATTACATTCAAGTGGCTCTATTAAGACTATTACATACATCTGTGTGTCCAGTAAAAACCACAATTAAAGCACAAAAACATAAAATTTAACACCATCTGCTGCATGAAAATGCTTGTTTATTGATTGTTGTTATATGTTTTGTTTATGTGCCTTTTAGAATTAAAATTTTGCTTTAAATTTTAATAAATTTTAATTGAGTTTCTTTAAAATTTGCTGCTTTGCTTCTTTCTCTTCACTGTGGTTCAAAATAGAAGGCGTCAAATTTGTTATCTAAAGTTGGAAATTTAGGCTTTGAATCAAAATTGTTTGTCGCAGAATGTGACTCACGGCTGCTTATTTCTAACACTGGATGTAGCATTGTTGTATTAAGGTTGATAGAATTTATGAGCAAGAATCTGAGAAACTGTCACGCCTAGCATTATGAGGTGATTCATGACCTCTCAGATTTTCTCCCAAAAATTACCAAATGTTTATTATCTTATTGAAAGACCAAATCCAGAATGTTTTGCTCTAAAGTTGAGTTGTTTAGTTTTTATGGCTCCCTAAAGTTGAAGGTGCGGCATCAAAAATTAAGCGGATTTTCAAGACATGGAAATTGCTGTGAACCAAAACTCTTACCAGGAACTGTTAAACTGCAATTTTCTTTTTGTATATGGAATATAGTAGAAGGTTGAAACTTTACAAAATGAATGTTAAATTTGTGGTAAGTTGTTGCCGTAAGGTCAGTGAAGGCCCTCAAAACAGGGCATTTTTGACGTTTTTTAGCGTTTTTGAGGTCCAAAAACAGCTTGTACATTTCAGTTGGCACGGCAAAAGTAGTGTCGTTTGAAAGACCAGTGTAAGCACTTTAAAATAATGTATAAATAACCGAGGAAAGTTCAACGTGCTTTTAGTTGCGTAAGGCCGAAATATGAAAAATGTCATATTTTACCGATATTCAAACGGTCATAACTTCCTCTGCCAACAACATATTGAAATATTTTATTTGCCAATGTCATGCTCTATTCTTTGTCTTAACAGAACAGTTGAGTCCTTTGAGGCGAAATGTGAAAAAAATTTTTACAAAAAATGCACAGAAAAAAATAAATTTTTTGTAAAAATTTTTTTCACATTTCGCCTCAAAGGACTCAACTGTTCTGTTAAGACAAAGAATAGAGTATGACATACATCAACATCTCTGCAACTAGTTGAGGGCGTTTTGGAGGCGAGATAAGACGATTTCCAGGTCTGGTCCTGAACTGTAAATGAAAATGTCATCTGCGAAGGTAGCGTAATTACAATGCTCCAACGTTAGAGGCACTTGGTCGCCAAATGGCGGTTTTGCCCGGAATCAACCTTGGCGAAAAAAAGAATGACGTCCTCAAGAATGCGCAGCAAGACGCATGCGCGGATCATGGAATCTGTTTCACGTGTCGTCACAGGTCACGTGATGTATACGTCACGTGATCTCGGTTTGCTCGAAAACAGTGGGAATTCGTGTTTTTAGTTGCGGCATAATTTTTGTTTACCATAATTATTGTGAAATAATCATTCTGCTGGTGGTTAGTTGTTGCTCCGAATGTACTTTAAACATAAGAAAATCATACTGGATTGTTTTCCAAGGATTTCTGTCGAAAAAAAAAGTTGTTTTGAACAGCTTGTCAACACAGAATGACAAGCCTTCGCTACCAACGAATGCAAACTTATGAGTTCCCATTCCTATCGAAATACTTCATGAATATTGTATTTAATACAAGCCATTAGCCAAAAGATGGTTTTTTTGTTTTAAAGAAAATGCACTTCTCTCGGCATTTTCATTCGGTAAATATTTTTAAAACTAAAGTGTATCGTAGCACATATGACATACTGTAAGTACCACACCTCTTGCTCTATTATCGAATACATGTGACATTCAAATGCCTTTTAAACAATGTGCACTTTCGAATGTGCACTTCACGCACATTTCGCACAATTCGATGCACGCACAATTCGAATGTGCACTTTGAATACTTACTATTTTTCCGCAACATAACACGTATTTCCAATTTTTGATATCAAATTGACATTAGTTATGATACTTCTTTTCTGAAACTGAAGTTCAAGCCTAAGACTTTGAAAAATTTGCTATTGAGTTTTTTGGAGTATCAACTGTGTGGATCATAACCATGATTTCAAGCAATTTATCGAAGGAAAAACAAGAATCGAAGAATTACTACTGCTTCTTCATCACTGGATGGCTATGACAGGGTGATTTGATGTCATATTTATAATCAATTCCTCTGTTGTAGCTTTTCAGTTTACCTGGCCAACACTCTGCAGCTTAGAATTGCTTTCATTTCCTTGCTTGATGCATTACATTTTGTTTTGCCTTTAAAATTGTACGTCAAAACTTTCTTGATGTTTTATTACAGAGGTAAGATATTATAAAAATACTTTTGTCAATGATATTTAAGTTATTCCAACTTTATTCTTTGAAAAAAAAAAGTAACTCTGAAACTTTAAAAGTTTGTCTTTTAAATTTAGGGTTGCTGGTGTAAAATCGAGGATTGCTCTAGAAACTGCAGGGGAGGGAGGATTATAGATTACACGAAGAATTGAAATTATATATCAGGTACTAATAGGAATTAAGGAACTTGAGTGGAAGATCTAAACACTTTCGCAATTATTTGGGAATTCGAGGAAGTTGAAATGTTATTTGACTGTTTGAACTTTTTGCATATAATGCAATAGTTTTCATGCCATGTTAATCAATTTATTCATAACTTAACCTTAAGATCTATGAACTGTAATTTTGCTAAATTGGAACAAATATTGTGGAATTAAATAAACATTGGAGATTGATATCCCACTATGGGTAAAGTAAAATTATAGAATCTATTCACAAGAATGTTAAAATTCAGATATCCAAGTACAAAGTGTTTCATAATTGCTGCAGTTTTTTAGAAATGTAGGAAAGCAATATTACACGCTATCAACTATTTAAATATTTCATGTATTTCTATGCTGTTTTTTCCATTTGCCCAATTTTTTTTCCCTGTATTCTCACATCTTATGATCTGATGTCAGCCGAGTCAGAACAGGCCTTTGAGAGAGGCTCTGAACGGCAGACAGTTTTGTCTAGCCGCAAAAGGGTACATTCTGGGCCGCTGCTTCCAGTACAGGGACCAATTTTAATACCGACCTGTCCTTGTCTCCCACCCCGATTGCATAGTTTTACACCGTCGTTTCGTTTCCTCACACTCACACAATTACAAACTTCAAGATAGATACATTGAAACTTCGGTAAGTCGACACGCGGATAACTTAACTACCTTGGTAAGTCGACAATTATTTTTCCAATGGTTGGTTCAATGTTGATTTCAAAGGAGGAAAATCTCTCTAACTTGCACAGAAATTTATAGAAATCTCTATCAGTCGTAACCATTTACTATTTTCCTACCAATTCTCTTTCACATTAAACATCTCTGAGAATTTCTAGCTTCTGGGTCAACTAATTCCTTCTTTTCCGAAAAGCACTCTATTAGAGCTTGTAAATAGAGGAGTCTGCTACTACCCTGTGCTTTTGATACAGTATCGGCTTGGAAGGGGCTAGAGAAATGTATATTCTGGGGCAATCCGCAAGAGAATGCGTGGACACCTCTTACTCACTCACTTGTTTTTCCAACACGTGTAAACAAGTTACCTTTAATTAACTCAATAGACTAGAAGTTATTACCTCTTTTAAAGAATTATGGATTTATTCCTCATTAGATATTCAAAATTGTCTCATCTATTTTGTTATGTTCTTTGAAAACAAAACGAAGAAAAAAGACAGGGAAAATCATTGACTGTGAAAGTAATATCTATAACGTGCATGGTAAGTATTACTAACAACTAAGGGTACATACGAATTGAACAACAATAAAAACCAAGTCCATTATACGTGTAAATACACTAATTTCTCAAAACCAGGGGGACACAATTGCCCTCATTCAGCTCCCCCTAAATGACAAGCCTGCATATAAAAAAAGTCTAGCTGAGAGACTATATATATTTCACAAGTGTAATGAAACGGGATTTAAAAATACTTTTAAAAATATCAGTGAATATGTCGTCAACCGTGATATAAGTATATTTCAGGTTGTCAAGTTGTGCTATTTCGGGATTCTACTTGATAATTTTTATTCTTTCAAAGTTTTCATTTCATCCCAATTTCGAGAAGGCTGTGGGAATTTCTAATAACTAGAACCATCACTATTTGAAGGGGAGAATTAGGACTTCCAATTATCGAGACTCAACCTATCAAGACCAGCATGGTGGATGGTAGTTTCATATCTATGGAAAGGATCACGAGCGTCACGGCCTATGGGGATTCGGGGACGCGTCCCCCCCCCCCAATAATTTTGAAGAGGGGGGACATTCACCGCAATCTTTTTACACAAGTTTCACTTAAAAATTTTAAAAATTCAGAAATAAGAGGACACACGTTACAATAAATCAATAATCAACTGATACATTGATTTCTAAAAAAAGAAAGTTCTTCGTATGAAGACATTTTAAAGAATAAAATAAAGCAAGCTATTTAATTTTATGTCACTTCCCATCTGCGGCAAGATAAGTGGGGATCGAAGATCACGTCCCCCGGCAAGAGGTTCCCATCCCCCCC